>VDFB02263935.1:0-84203 GCA_007258455.2 Sequoia sempervirens
ACAACTCATCAACACGCGGAATAGGATACTTGTTTTTGATGGTCTTTTTATTAAGTGTAGGATAATCTATGCACATCCTCTTTGTACCATCCTTCACCAAAATGATAGAGGAAGCGAAAGGACTAGAGCTAGGCTTTATATGTCTTGCATTCAACAATTCTTGTATAGTCTTCTCAATCTCATCCTTGAATCGTTTAGGATGATAGTAGGGATCCGTAACCATTGGCTTGCTATCCACAAGCTCAATGACATGCTCAAATCCACGATCCAGAGGTAGTTCATGTGGTAAATCTGAAAACACCAAACTATGCTTGTCTAAGAAGCCCTGTATGTCAACATGATATCTACGTTGTCCTGTATCAGAAGACTTAGCTGAAATAAAACACTTCACTACCCACTTAGCCTCCGAATGCCGAAAAATTCTTTCCATCCTCTTGGCTGAAATAACTCTAGGCGCATTTGAAGATAAGCCCCATAACACCAGCTTCTTACAATCTACTGTAAAACTCAATTGCGTAGTTTAAAAGTCCATGACATATGGACTTATAGAATGCAACCACTGAAATCCCAACACAACATTGGTGTCCTCAACGTCAATCACATAAAAATCATCAGTAAGGGTGTGATTACCCAAAGTCATACTCAACTGTGGCACAAGATTAACACAACACAATGTGCCATTTGCTGTCTTCACATGGAAACGATCATGCTCTTCAACTTTCTAACCCCGCTTCTTCACATAGGATGCATCAATGAAGTTGTGGGTAGCCCCACTATCAATCAATACAATAACTCGCTGCCCCTGCATAACACCCTTAACTCTAAAGGCATTATAATGAGGAGTGGTAGAGAGAGTTGCAATCACACCCTCCATTTGTGCCAAATCATCCTGATGCCCATCTATGCCTGACTCCACATCCATCTGCTCCTGCTGCTCATTATGAACTTGGGTCTCCTCCAACTCATCATCACTAGGCTTCTTGAAGACCTCAATCTAGTGGGCTTTGCTCCCACTCTTACACTTATGCCCATGCGTCCAAGGCTCACGACAACCAAAGAAAAGCCTTTTCTGTCTCAACTCGTCCCTCAAATCATGAGATGTCCCACCAATTGGCTTAGATCTCTCTCTTGTTGGTCTAGTATATTTTGGTTTCTTGTTCTTCCTCTGTGGCCAATTCTGTGGTGAGGATCTCTGCGGGAACTTGCTAGAAAACCTAGCCCGTGGTGTAGATAACTCCATATTCCTTGCACGCTTAATAGCATCCTGCAAGGATGGTGGATCAAAAACTTTGACCCAATGTAATGTCCCCTCCTGGTCAGGATTAGTGGACATTACCTCTAGCCAATTTCCAAGTTCCTGTTGGCTAGGTGGTTCAGTTAAGGGACTCAGTTCCAGTTGAGTTGGTGTTTTTGCTGGGCACTTTCTATTTTTAGCAGGGGTCAGTGGATGAGGGTTGCTTGCAGTGAGCCTCGGTGTATTTCAGTACATTTCCAATTTGAGCCTTTGGATGGTGATTTACTGTTTTTAGCATTTACTAAAAATAGTAAGTCCATTCTCGGAGCATTGGACTTGGTCAGGCTTGACAGTTTGGCATATTCAGTTGACTAAGTCACTTTGGAGAAATTATCTTAATATTTGATTAATGTCTTGAAAAGTGTGCAAATAATGTGACTAAATATTTTAAAGTTAAAAGGGGGGTCATAAGGGGACTTTATAAAAAAGTGACCAAGGCACCTAGTCTCATCACTTAAGTTGTTTTTAAAAGTTAAATATTAACTCCTTCACCTTGGGCATCCTTACTTTGGAGGAAAAGAATTAAATTAAATTAAAACACAAAAGTCACCAAAGCATGGCGTGGGTTTTAAGGGTTTTGGCCGCCCAACTCAAGTTTGAAAATAAAAGACATTTTGGAGCTTCATTTTCACTTATGCTAGAGATTGTTTACAAGGATATGCTGTTGGTTTGAAGCCAAAGATTGCAGGACGGAGTTGAGTACGATACCCTTCAGTTCTAAGACTAGCCTTGGCAGTGAAAGACCTTGGTTAGGTTGGTGTAGTGTGTTTTCAATTAGAGAACACAACTGGGCTTTCAAAGATGAAGATATTTCAGTATTTTTGAGTGGTTTGCAGTAGGGTTTTTGGTGTGAGTTTGTTGGTGTGGTGTGGAGTGCTTCTATTTTTTAGTTTGGTGTGTTTTTGCATGATTTCAGGAGCTTTGCAGTTGAACTGGGAAACCATATTTTTGCTCACAAGTCAGAAACAAATGAGGATTTCAAAATGGGTGTTTAATCTATCAATCTCTCTTGCAAGGGCGATCATCTTGAGCACAAGATTGGAATTTTTGGTGAAGAAATCAATTTTCTAGTTTAAGTCGCCTTCTCTAGGTAGTACGGCCTTGGCTGGGGAGTGTACGACTCTTGGAGTTGCTGGTTATCTTCTTTTTCTTGGCCGCTTGGAAGTTAAAATGGCTGGTTGATGGCGTTCTCCAACTTGGGTTGCTGGTTTGATGATTTGGTTGAAGGCGTGGCTGTCAAGGAGCTCAATATTTGCTGATATCTCTCTTTTTCCAGGTCTGATAAAAATTTTAAAATTCTGATTTATGTTAAATTGTATGACAGAAAACTACATTTGAAGAAAAACAGAAAACTTTGCTCCTGAAAGAAATATTTCAGCTTCTATATGCTTTCTTTATATTTTCTGTTTATGCACAATGTTCGAAAAATCTGATGCAATGTAATGCCTTCAAAATACTTCAAGAAAAACAATTACAACCAGAAAGCAGCAACAGGGGAAAAACAAAAAAAAAATTTGGGTTGTTTATTACACCCAACCTTTGAGAGGTTCTGACAAACCCCCTATGAACCAAGAAATCAATCTCTTCTCGGTCACATCAAAAACCAAACTGATAATCATTGAAACTCTAAAATATATGCATCAAGTGTCCCAACCTGTCTCAACTGAGCCAACTCTTTGGAGTGTGCCTCTGAATCCTTATGGTCAAACTGCTCTATCAATGTAGTGCAAAACTGATCGTAAGAAACTATCGCACCATGACCTTGTGTCACTAAACCATAATACCACCACTCATGTACAGCTCCTTCAAGGTGAAGGGTAGCAAATTTGATGGCCTCAATCTCCTTTATCTGATTCGGGGCAAGGTAGGTATCCAATTTTTGAATCCAAGCCCTAGCTGTACTCTTGGATGATCCATCAAAACTCAGTAAGGATAGACGTCCCAACCTTTTCTGCAACCCATAATTCTGCTTCCCTTGATTCCACTGTTTTTGCTTTGGCTTGGTGCGTTTGGTGACCTCCAAATAATCTCTAAATGAGATGGCTGATTGAAAATCTGACCCCAAAGCTTGATATTTAGCCAAAATTTCAGCATTCTCATTGTCCTCCATAGGCTCCTCTTGTGTAAGCTCATCCTCTTGTGTAAATGTAGGCATGAAGGGTCTAGATTGTGATGAACCTGAAGGTTTGTTGGTAGAGTGTTCATTGTTTTTTGCAGCTTTGCTACTGTCCTCTCTTTCCACATGCACCATGTTTCTTCCATTTGTTGTATTGTGAGCCATCTGACTTAAATATAGATTGGTGTTTTGCAATTGTCTTAGCATTTCTGCAAACTTATGTTTTACCTCTTCTTTACTTGATGATGGTCGTTGATGCTGCCTGCCATTATTTCTTTCTGTTTTTCCAGGTTATGACCATCATTTCCACGCATACAACCAACCCAAATAGGCTGCCAAGTCTTGCAGCTTTGATACCACTGTAATATCCCCAAATAGAGATACTAGGAAATAATACAAATTCTGCAAACTAGGGCACAAAAAATTGTAAATTTATTTGCATGGAAACCCCTCTATTACAAACCTAGATTTCTAATCAGGTTACAAATATGATTTTTGCAGGTAAAAGAAATAGATTTCAGATTATTTTTGAGCTTATGAAAATACAATCAAACACTTTTTCTCTGTCCAGAATTTTTAGAACTGAAATATAATGACTTCTCTTAAAATTTTAGAGTTAAAATATAGATAAATATGCAGGTTTTAATACCCAAAATAGCTTTAGATCAGTTCAGAATTATTTCCAAACCCTAGTGACCCTCAAAGTGGCGCTAGGCTCCCAAAATGGTCAGCGCTAGCTATGTTTTATGTGCTACTCAGTAGCCGTCCACCAAATGCTCAGAAATTGATGATTTGCAACTGTAGATGATTCCAAATCTGAGTCTTCAGCATTGAGATTCTCCTCTAATTTGATCTCCAACCTGATGAATACTTGCAGCCCAAAAATAATAATGTGCTAGGGTTTCACAAACTGGAGTTCTTCCACTGAAACACATTCTTCTAACTAGGGAGAGCCCGTATGTCTCATCGAAATCAAGGATACTTAAGGGTTTCAATCCTCAAGCCAAGTTGCAGCAGCAATAAACAGAAAACTTCATCACATAATGCCCCCAAAATAAATCCTCAAGTGTTATATAACAACTCCTAAAGGGAAGAAATAATTTCCACCCTTGAAATTCCACCTCTTAATCCAATGGTCCAAGATAAAACCCTAAAGTTTGCACTTATCAGCTCCTAGAAGATGTACACCCCCCTTTTGGCATTTTGTCACATGTTTTAAAAGTCACTTCAAGTACATAAAGAGGGGAAAACTTAAGTCCTTTGGCTAGGAAACTCTTAAGTTGCCTAAAAGACGTGCCCATAACTTCAAATAACTTAAGTTCACTTAAGTTGCATAGAAAGATGTGCACACAACTTAAGAATAGAATTTCGAACAAGCCAAAGACTCCATATCTTACCCAATGATGCTCTACGTCCTCTTCCTCTTGGGCAATCCAAGTAAAGGACAGCCAATCTGCTGCTCATCATCTTGATTTGAGTTGGGGACATTACATTAACCCATGGTCATCTTTATTAGGAACCCATGAAGGCTTATCAACTTTCAGTTTGGAGATTCGAGAGTTCCTCTTCTTCAATAGGTGACAAAAGGTTATTGATGGGGCAATTGAGAGCCTTAGTTTGTGCTAATCTTGCAAGTTCTTGATCAAGGGTGAGGGGATTGTCATCTAGCTGAGGCCAATCTCATTTTAAAATTTTCAAGAAAATAATTCCATTGTATTATGGCAATTTGCAGTGAAGTAGGTGATAAATCAGGGTATTCTAGTATCATCCATACAAAATGTATAGTTGGACATACAAATCCATTTTGTTTTAGTCTACCCACTGAAAGAATTTTGCAACTGCCAGCCAATCACAAGAAGGCATTTGCTTTAAGGAGTTCCACCTTAACCCAGGCTTTGTGGGCAGGAAATTTAGGCTGGGCTATTGGGTCTCTAAGAACAAGGAGGTAGCTCTGTCCCGCAGACTATTCCCTAGAACCATGCTCTGCTGACTTGGATCTGAAAACCTGTAACTATGTTGTGAGTTCCACAAGTATGTTCTAAGGCCAAAAGCAGATTTGTAGAGCAGGGATTTTAATGTTGTCTAGATTAACCTCATTAATTGTGAGAGTCCTACCAATAGTTCTGAACTATTGCACCTCAAGCACTCACAAAGGAGTTCATAAGAAGCCAAATTTACGGGTTTAACAAAAATGTTTTATTCCTTGCTTAAGAGTACACTTGAAAGTTAGTGGTATATCCATTTCTGATATCCCAACTGGTGAACTTACACACCAGGTTACAACATTTTCTGATGGAGTTCCAACCATGTGATCATTTGGTAATCAAGCTTGCAGTTAGGATCTTTTTGGGGGTAGGTCTGTCAAAATAATTGTTGCATGACTATGACTGATATGCCTCTTTGAAGAGTTGCATATCATCTTTGCTGCTAAGGCTGTGGTCAAAGTGCTTAAGTCTGTGATACTGTTCCCACCTCTACTATGCTAGCAAGAGTCTTTAGATATTAACACTCCTTTGCCACAAACTTTTTAGTTATTGAGCTAATGTTGTCTTAGACCTACTTAGAGGTTTTCAAGATGGACATTTGATGAATTGGAGTGTCAGTTTGATCTGTATGAGTAGAATTTAAACAAAACTTAAGAACAAATTCCTTTGTCTAGGTCTTTCAATAAGTTGATCTCAAAGGGCCATTATACATTTGCTACCAAACAGGGGGATCCCTTAATATTTGTTAGGAAGGGAACCAATCTTAAAGGCCAAAATATCATTAAATCCTCTTTGTTTGGTTGGTGTATGAAAGAGAATTTTGGTTTATTGTTATTTATTCTCATGCCTAGAAGCTTATTCATATAGGCTCGAAATTCTCTTGTACCTCCTTGCTTCTTCAATCGAGTACTAGCCAACTATGTCTATGCTGTCTACAAACTCTATGTGGGAGATATGGGGAATGTCATGAATAGTGTTCTAGTTTCATAGCGATATTTTTGTTACATCTTCATTGGGAATTTGCAGTTGACCCTATCTTGATTTATTGGTATCAATTTTCATTGTCCTGTTCCTCTTCTTGGTTGTGGTCAATTGGAGTGATTCTTGGGTAGTGATAATGTTGTCCAAGGTCTGCTTCCTTTGATGAAGCTTACTTGTTTTGAGAAAATGCAAGATCTTTGTGATTCTTAAATTATTGTGTTAATGATCATTTTACATATAATGTTTCATAAAGGAATATTTCAAATGTCGTTGGAAGATTGAGCATTTACTACTTTGGGAATGATAGTCAAGAATGCTAAATTAAAATGCTTGACAAACTTTTCCTTGATTTATGAGATTCATTCATTGCCCTAAAATTTCTCTTGACAATGTCCCTAAAATGATTAACATAAGTTAGGGGAAGTTGTCAGGGCTAGGAGCTTTCTCTTTGTTTCATAGGGAAGTCAAACTTCTTTGCTTCCCCTTCAAAAAAGAGGAATATTGGTTGTTGTCTTGAAAGATCAGCTTTGGGACATGGTCGAGAAATTCACCTTGGGATGTTGTCCTATCTCTACCTTCCTTTGAAAGTAATCCTAGGAAGAAGCTTATGCCTTTGCTTTGGAATTTCTTAGGCGTGGACTAGACACAGTCATTTTTTGAGCGTGGTTAGCGTATAACGCCTTATTATGTTTTGATAGTGTGGTCATATCCGACTATGTATTAATTGTTTGTTAACTTTTGGGTAGTTGTAGGAGTCAGTTGGTAGATGGTTGTGTTTTGCTTGGCAACTATTGAGCCCTTTAAATAAACTTTGCTTAGTTAGAGGAAGGAGTTTGATCGGGATCTTTGGTCTACTTCTGTAAGAACTACATGTGAATAAAGATATATTTTTACTACTCTATTTTGTATGCATTGTTACTTCTATTCTTTACCTCAAGTATTAGTTTTGTCCTAAGTTGCCGGTTTTGGTATGGGAACATGTATGGGTTTGGGGTTTGGGAATGCCAATATGACATTTCTTTTCCTTGGATATAACAACAACAACAACAACAACAACATCAACCTCAACAACAATAACAATAATAATAACAACAATAATAACAATAACAATAATAATAATAACAACAATAACAATAACAATAATAACAACAACAACAACAACAACAATAACAACAATAACAACAACGATAACAATAACAATAATAACAATAATAACAATAATGATAATAGCAATAACAACAACAACAACAACAACAACAAATAAAAATAAATGATGCAATACTTAATAATGGCGAGCAGCGGGAACGGGAGCAAGGGTAGGAGTTTGAATTCCTCTGCTGCAAAGGGTGAGGGAGATGCTGATTTTGAGGACGAGGCGGATGGGTTGCGGTTGGTGCTTCCTGATGGTTGGCTTGTTGGAGTCGGCATGGAAGCGGCAGGGTTGTTTCTAGCGGTCAGTTTGCTGTTGGCTTTTTCGGTTGAGGGCTGCTATTTGGAGTGGTAGAGTAGGAAGTTGAGCAGCTGCGAGAGCTTGTTCTCTTCAGCTGGTTGGCTTTTTGGTGGCGTGAAGGAAGCGGCTGGGTCGCGAACGGCTAATGGGTTGTTGGTGAAAGCTTTGGTTGATTGCTTTGCTGGTTGTTCGCTATTGCCTTTTGCAGTTGGATGGTGGGAGGGCATTTTTTGGTGTGAGCGCGGCTTGTGGGTAGCAGTTTTTTCTTCTGCTACTTCTCTACTGTTGGGTGTTCTGTTTTTGATAGTGTATTTTCAGTTGGAGAGCTCCTCTGTTGTGTGCTTTGGGTCCTTTGAGAAGGGTTTGGTTGTGGAATGGTTTATCTTTGGCCCTAATCAACGTATTGGGGCAGCCGGTGTGCTCATTATGTTAGTCTATTCTGTGATCCCTTTCTCCTTGGTTTCGTTTTTCCCCTTTGGGTTTTCTTAGCTGATGGAGGACGAGTTGCTGTTGGTGAATGCTGTTGAGGGTTGCTCTTTTGGTTGTTCGCCACTTTTTGGTCCTTGTCATTTGTAGACAGTTGGCAGGAGGGCTTTTTCTTTTTGTGGTATGGATGGGCAGAGAGTTTTTTCTTTTTGTGGTATGGATGGGCAGAGAGTTTTTTCTTTCCGTGGTGTGCTATTTCTGCTGTTGTCTTTTTAGTTGGTGAGTTCCTTTGTTGTGTGCTTTGGGTCCTTTGAGGAGGGTTTGGTTGTGGATTGGCTTATCTTTGGTCCTGATTGACATATTGGGGCGGCTGATGTGCTCATTGTGTTGGCCTGCTCTCTGCCTCCTTCCTTTTTGGTTTCCAATTGTCCCCTTGGGCTTTCTCAGCTGATTGTTCGGTGGTTGTGGCTGCTTGTTGTTTTTTGCTCTTTGGTTGGGTTGTGCTTTTTTCTATCCTAGTTGCTTATGTTGGTGGTGGCTGTTTATGCTATCCCTATTCCTGATCTGTTGTTGTTGGTTGGGCTATTTTTAAAGTTACATTTGTTTGCCTAGCATTATATGTGTTGTATGTTTTCTTTTTTTCTACTGTTGGTTGGGTTAATTTTAGAATTTAAGGATGTTGTGATCGCTTGTGCTACTAGAGTGATTGCTTTTTGCTGGGTGCTACAACTAATTTCTTCTTTTGAGGTGAAGAATGCTCTTATTGAGGTGGAGCCCTCTCCTATTGAGGTGGAGTTGCATGCTGTAGGTTTAGTGGAGAGCTTACTTTTTTCCTGCATGTTCCTATTGAGGTGGAGTTTGTTTATGCAAGAGATTGGTGGCTTTGGTGGTGATGGATTTCTCTTCATCCTCTCCTATAGAGGGGAGCCCTCTCCTATTGAGGTGGAGTTTGGGATAACTGATCTAGTTGGTTGGAGCTGTAAGGAAGCTATTGCTTTTCAGTGCTTTGTGGTGCTCTCTTACTTTCCGTTCGAGGTGGGGAGTTTGGATGTGATTGTTGTTTTGGAAAATGGGGGTTTGAGGGTGTTATGCACTATTAAGCTATCTAAATTCTTTGGTGGTATGTTGGTTCTGAAAGGGAGCTCTTGCTGCCCTCTTTGTTCTGGCTTAGTGCTGCTTACATTGAGTGGATGGTTTGCTGTGGTCTGGCGATTGCAGACTGTTGGGTTTTCGGTCCCTGAAAAAACTTGATTGTTTTTTTGGGTTCAAGGTCTTTGTAAAAAACCTGGTTGTAAAGGGTTGAAGGTCCCTTCAAAACCTGTTTGTTGCAGCTTGAGTTGATTTGAATACTTGTGATTTGTTGTTGCTAATGGGCTGCTGTTAGTTTGCTGATTATTTTCCTTGAAGATTATTTGCCTTGTAAAGGGTTTTAGGTCCTTGCAAAACCTTCTTGTAATGGGTTTAGGTCCCATCAAAACCTGTTTTCCAATAATCAAAAACAACAACAATAACAACAACAACAACAACAATAACGACAATAACAATAATAACAATAACAATAAATAATAATAATAATACTAGAATTTAACATTGCACAAGATATACATGGGGAAAACCCTTCCATGTAAAAAAACCCCATAAAGCATCATTTTATTAAAACACTTACAAAAATGGTCTATTATAACAAAGACCAAACCTGGGGAACACTTCTCCATGCTTCCACATGGCCAATAATACCTCATGTGCATAGTGATACAATTCACTATTAACCTCCTTAAATATAGGAGAAAGGGTGGCATAATACCTTAAGGGGTATTAGTCACACGTATTCAAAATAACCATTCATAAATAATTAATAATCTAATAGTATTAGACTATAACTATTTCAAATGGAATATGCTTAATAAAGCATGTAATATATAAGGTTTAATAACCTTATATTAGAACATTATATAAATGTTATAAGGGTATGACCCCTGATAATACTATGCTCTAACAGAGCTCAATGCATCTTGCACCCTTGCAAGTCGTCTTAAGATGATTGTGTGTGATGCAAATTGAGTTTTGACAACCTAACATAGTGTAAAAAATAAAACAAATTAAAATATTAAAAAGGTAGATGGCATGTCACATATAAAAAGTTAAAAAATAATACTAAAAATTAAAGTTAAAATTACCTTCAACTACTCTAATTTGGAGAAAGTCTTGAAGATGGCTTGTGACATATGATGAATAGTCGAGAACATTTGAATCTCCTCAACCTTCGTGTATATTTCTTTAACCCACTTGATCTGTGTGCTAGTCTTTTGCAATATCAAGTTGAGTAAGTGGACAACGCATGATTTTAAAAAATTATGTCTATACGTACCCTCCACTATTGAATCAATTGTCCTACAATTTTTAGTATTGTCAGTTATGACTTGGACAATGTTTTTGGGGCCCACCATTTGAAAGTTGCATCTTTCACTTGTCCCTCACTATCTATTGCCTTCAAAAACATCGCTCCTCTAGGGGATAGTGCAATGACATTGACTAGTGGTCTATTTTTGCAATCTTTCCATCCATTAAAAATTATGGACACACCTATTTTGGGCCATTTATCCTTGATTGCTCTTAATGATGCCTCTATGGAAGCTCTCTCCTTGGACAATAAGGTGCTGTACATCTTTCCGTACCTAAGACTAATGTAATTAGCAAGTTGTCATGCCCCTCCACAAGTAACAGCTCGCAGCCCTTTAAAATCATAGTCAAGGCGATTAATGATAGTAGCACCCATGTAAATATGTAATAAGGTGGCGCTAATTTGCAAAGGGCAGACATCTTTATTAAATGCAGCAATCACAAAATAAAATAAATAATTAATAATAAAGGGAGTTAAGGAAGTGTTTGGTTATGAAGGGATGTATCCCTTATCAAGGCAAGGATGCTAATGAAAAGATGTGACTATTCATCCTCCCCCATTTAGAATATATAAAGTAGGTCAAATCAATTGGGATCAGGCAAGCAGATTGGAAATAAAAGAAGTGGAAATCAGAATAAGGAATATATTGCAGAATTAATTCTAAGGATAAATCTGAGTAATAGGTAGAATCATAGATGCACATATATATGTGTTCCTACCATTCTGACATTTGCAGAAAATTAATGATCTTGTGAATAATCTACATGCTTCTCTTTATTATATGTGATAAGGGATTCGTTTAATAATCTATTTGGAATTTAGAGAAGTGGATTGCAAATAGGGAGGTTGATCAACCTTCCGGGTTCACGAGAGGTGAAGGAAGACCGACCTTCATGCTCTTATCAAGTTTGCCACCCCGAGATAGAATGGAAGACCAGCCTTCCATGCCCTTGGGCTTGATCAAGGAGGACGACCAGCCTCCAAGGTGAATTGAGGGGTGGAAGGGTGGCCCACCTTCCATGCTCTCGCTGTACTAGGGTGACCAACCTTGAGATTGCAATTTGCAAGCATTTCAATGAATTCCTAATAAGATTATTATGGGGAATTCTCATTGGAATGGCTATTGCCTTAATTAGATTTTGATGTGACTAATGTACATGGATATCATGATGTTTACTAATGATAAGTAATATTTATATAATCATGGCTAGTGATCTAATGTCAATATCGAGTGACTATTATTGTGTGTAGGACCTAAATCAAGATTTATCTTATAGAGGACAATTTAATTGGTAATTTCATTATTTTTAAATCTATGGCACTTCTTATTTTGATTGGAATTGTGGTTTAAGGGAAAAATATAGGGATATCCCAACAAGGGACATTATACAAGTGCATGGGCAATTGCCGTCACCATATCCTGCCAATATGGTGATCTAACAAGGTTAAAAGGAAGCCCATTGTCATAAATGCAATGAGGAATGCTCTCATTTGCACCTCCCTTGTCTCATTCTTGAAGGCCTTTTTCAATAGGCCTCTTTTATGTGAAAGAAAGGGGTATGCTCTTCTTGGGAAGATGGTGGCATGAAAGGATGTGGGCCAGCTAGTTGTGATAAGCCACTAGGAGTTTCTGCAATCCTTTCTTGGCAAGAGGATGTGCTCTTTCCTTTGATTTGCTTCTTACCATGTTGGGATTCTGTTGTTCTTTAATATATTCCATTATTTGCAGCTTCGACAACCCTTTTTATTCAGCCTTTGACAAATTCTTATTCCTAAGTTGGAGATAGTGCATAGTTGAGCTTTCACTTGATTGTACGAGCTCTTATACTCATTTCCACATTGGTTACAACACCAACAATACCCCCCACCAAAATTGTTCAATCATGGTTGTATGCCACCAAAGAGGTGATGTCACATCAAATTTAAATGAGCTCTTTGCATGTGGGGCAACTAAAGTCGAACTACTACATTTTATATGAACATAACAAAACAAAAAAATATTACAAATTTACAACCTTGCAACTTAAAAAAGACGACATTATAACCCTTTTATTATGTATTAAAGATTCAATTTTTTTTTTAAACTTAAAAAAAAGGAAACTTGAAAATAATAAAACAATCTTCAAAAATTTCTTTAAAACTTGAAAAAAATTACTAGATTCACTCACCTTTGATATATAAATCTTCCTTGTACAACTCTTTCTTTCCTAATGGTGTAAGTTTTTCTCTCTTTTAGCCCTCATCTTCAAAGAAAAATGCAACAACCTTCAAAAACCAACAATGGTAGCTTAGAGGCAAAAATATTGTTTTAGTCACTTGTTTTTGTGAAATAAGGCAAAAAAATTAAGTGTCCTCACTTAGGATGAAATTAAGTGTTTAGAATACTTTTTGGTTTTAAACTTGATTTAAAAAGTGTTTTTTTTTTCCATTTATGGGTAGTTGGGTTGTAGGTCCTCCTAGGATCATCTTGGGCACCTTGGGTTCCTAGGGCAACCTTGGGCAAACCTAGAGCCATCTCAGCCTTGGACTCAGCCCCATAGGGTGTAATGTCCTCTTTTTGAAATAGGATTTAATAATAAACAATAATAAAATTAAAATATAAAAAAAAAGTAAAAGTAAAATATAATATAATTAAAATTTAATTAAGTTTAATGAATGGTCAAAAGGCATGAAATGAAGAGTTATGACTCCCTCAAACATGAGATATAAAAGGGAGAAGAGTTCATTTGAAAAAGAGAAAAGGAAAAACATTTCCACTACAAATAATCACATGAAGGATAAGCGGGTGGAAATAGGACACCTATTACTCGACAAAGTGTGGGTTGATCTTGCATACCAAGTTGAGAAGTCAATACATCTTTTAGATAAGGGAAGTTGGGCGATGGATCCCAAAGATTCCTTCACAAATGGAGAGAAAGAAGCATATGAGAGCAACCTTCGAGGCATCAAAGAGTTGTTAATCAAAGAAGGAAAAACTAAGCCAAAAACACTAGGGCTAAGGTAGTCTAAAAGAGAGCTTGAAGGTGAAACAAGTGTGCGGAACACTAAAGCTACAAGAAGAGTAGAGGATACTCATGCAATTGAGAGTTAGAGGAGCACTAGAATGTTTGAATCAAAGCTCTTTAATGAGCAGCTTTCAGACACTAGATTTGCACTAGAACAAAACCTTGGTGACTCCACCATCAAGCTCCAACATAGAAAGGTTGAGGCTACCTAAGTTTATAGGTAATGGATTAGAGGATCTTGCAAGGCACCATAAGACTTGTGAAACGATTTGGATAGCAAATGGCCAAGACGATAGAGTGTATTGGCTACAACCTTTGGCAGCCACTCTAAGAGGTGTGGCTAATTAGGGGTACAACATAAAATAGAGCTGGTTAATTTAGCCAATGAATAATATACAATATTATTTGAATGGTATTTTATCACAAATAAAAATAATTGGAAACTCCACACACACAAAAATTTTGGAAAACTGAAAATCTTCACACCAACTGAAACACATCGAAAACCAGCAATTGCTTAGCTCTATGGTAATCCTTGGATGGAATTGCTCAAATGAATAAGAGGATTTTCCGTCCTAGAATCCGTTCTTTGCCAAAGGGTAATTGTCCTAGGGCAGAAAAGAACACTGTTTAACTTTTAGAGAAGTGAATTTGATAATATGAATTTGTAACCCTTTCCATTCCTCAACCCCTCCGTATATAGGCTTTTTGAGGATAAATAATATTATTTTACATTGTGATATTGGTATTAGGATTCAACCGTGTAGTTTTACGAGTCAAACTCATTGATCCATGTTTCATGGGTAGTGGTTCACAAGAACCCATCTCTCATGATAATGAATGGTCCACTTAGCACTCATTGCATCTAGGTGATGCTCACAAAAGGTGAAGCACTGGGCCTTCCCGGGAGGTCATCCATCCCAGTACTACTCCAGCTCAAGCGCGCTTAATCACGGAGTGTCCTCCAAGGTTAAGCCCACTTAGCTTGCAACCCCATTTGCAAAACCTTCAGCAAGTGTTGTGCCTTATGAACCATTCATTATAGAGCCCCTTTAGCTCATCAATTGATAAGTAGGAGGTATTTTCCACAACGTGTCAAATTGTGATATTGGTATTAGGATTCAACCGTGTAGTTTTACGAGTCAAACTCATTGACCCATGTTTCATGAGTAGTGGTTCACAAGAACCCATCTCTCATGATAATGAATGGTCCACTTAGCACTCATTGCATCTAGGTGATGCCCACAGAGGTGAAGCACTTGGCCTTCCTGGGAGGTCACCCATCCCAGTACTATTCTAGCTCAAGCGCACTTAACCACAGAGTTTCCTCCAAGGTTAAGCCCACTTAGCTTGCAACCCCATTTGCAAAACCTTCAGCAAGTGTTGCGCCTTATGAACCATTCATTATGGAGCCCCTTTAGCATCCTATTTGTGCATGTTGCTTGGGATGCTTCTGTGGATACTTCAAATGTGACACCTTGTGACAAATAATTGTGCTAGATGTTGTGGTTAGCGCTCTTGATTGTAATGTAGATGATCTTCAAGATACTTTATGTTGCCAATGCCATTGCACTTTATTCCTGACATATTCTTGTTGTATATTTCAATCCAAATGTTTATATCATAAACTATGAGTTCAATGATCACATTGATGGGTCTATATACGTATTTTGAGGTTAGATTTGGTGTTTAATACAAGAATTCATTATGTTAGATTCCCTACTTGTTCCTGATACAATTTGGCCCTTTGAGTTTATATAGTATGCAACACTTGTTACAGATTTGTGGGATCAATTTTTCCGAGTTTAGCGTGTTGAGACTAGTGATGTTTGCATGGCCTCTTGATGATTAGTTATGTGATCATTTTGTGCGCGCACTTGTTTTGTTAAGCTGAAAACTCACAAGGGTGCTTAACTGAAACTTCCCATTGAGTTGAAAATTTGAAACGTTCGGTCGTGATGAAAACCTGAAAGGGCATCACCAAATTAGTGCATTTGTATGAACATCTGGAAAGTGAAAGCTGGTATTCTTTGTTGAAGCAAATTGTTCTTCGAGAACTGAAAGAGAACACACTAAATCAACAGTTGCATGTCAAGTAGTGCCTTTAGCTACACTTCTTTTGCTATTTGCAAGCAATGAGGGGTGACGTGACCATTCTGACAAATGGATTGGTCACAACATGAAATATAAATCCAATGATAGGATGACATTGTGGCCTTGGAAGCATAACGGTGAATGGAGATGGCTCTTGGACCAGAACATTGAATACAGATAGAAACCTAAGTAGGTCTTTCTACATTGAACCTGCAATAATGGATAAGCGACCAGAACCTTCTCAAGGTAAGCCTGTTACCCCTTAATCTGCAAGAGAAGTTAAAGAAAAGGAGTAATAGACAGAAGTAAGGAAGAACAAAGAAGAAGTCAAAGTAATATGGTAGGTCTTTTTTGATGTGGACATACTTTACATTTAAGAAGTAAAGTGATCTTGGATAAATTGAGCATGCTAACACACATGATAATAGTGTACTTTTAACATGTATATGAGAAGTGTATTTCATATGCAAAAAGAACAATTTTAGGGGTTGTGGGGGAGTTACTAAGGGGAATTCAACCTGAGATACTAAAAGTAGAGGGTCCGATCATATTTTTTAATAAATTAGTCCATACTGGTCATGCTGAAAATACCTGTTTGTTAGATTACAATGGTGTTTTGTCGGGCTATGGAAATTTTGACAGGTATTAGCATTAGGAAAATGAAGATAGAGAAGAATGCGGATTGATTTGGACAAGTTTTTCACAGATATGTTGGCTACAATTGTTTTCTAAATCCCAAAATTAGTATTTTTTGTATCATCTATAGCTTTAAGCTCTAATTCCATGTTTTCTCGGTAATCATAAATTTCTTTTCTTAAGCAATTGAAATATCTCGCAGTTAGAAAACAAGATGAAATTTGGTTTAATTAGGTACAGAAATGCCTATTTCACGTGGTTTTAAAATTTAGGAAGTAAAATTAATAATGTTTTTAATGTCTTTGTCATCATTTTCAGCTTTGTTTAGTTATGCCTTGGAGTGTATAGTTTCTTGGCATACATTTATGTTACGTGTACGTGCATTATGCTTAATGATAGAATAATGTTTCTGTATTTATCAAATCCAGAATTAATCCTGAACTGTGAAGTTCCTCTTTTTTGGGTAGAATTTTAATTCTTCAGAAGACTTTGTATTCCCTCTACTTTAATCTTGCAATTTAATACATTTCATGTTTTTCATGGAAGCAATGCAATATTGTGTTTATCAACTATGACAAATTCAGTCAATGGAAATCTAATAATTTTTCAAAAAATGTGTAGATTTGAAGGGTTCAGGTCCTTTTCAGCAGAATAATAAAGGAACCTCAGTTGAGAGCAACATAAATGAAGATGTTAGTGCTGCAAAATCCAAGGAGAAGCTTTCAAAAGCTGAAAGAAGAAAGGAGTTGAAGCATGCGAAAAAGCAGGCTAAGAAATTGGCAAAGGAAGAAACTCAGCTTGCTACAATAAGAAAAGCACCAAAGTCAGCTTTGCTGGTATTTGATTTTTTTGAATGCTGAAATAATATACATTTCTTTTATAGGTAAATTAAAAAATGTCAACAATGCCCTGGCAATAGAAGGAAGTAATAAATTCTGATGCTCATGGGTTGTATTTGCCATTGCACCACAAACAAATAATTTATTGATACAAGAACATTTAAATCCATCCAGCAAAAGCTGAAATAATAAAAGTCTGCTTCATTGATTTAAAAACACGTAATTTTTGAATGCCATAGTTTGCACTTGCAAATAAGTAAGATACATTCCTATACTGTATCTAAACACTGAGTATGGTAAAATGAAATAAAATAGACAAGAATGCTTGTGCTTTAGCAGAAAAAATAACAGTAATCAATTCTGAAAATGAAACCTGCATATGCATCAGCCCACTGAAGACAGGTTGATCTAGGAGTCTGGAATGAATGCGTATCCTTAGGATGAATTGGGTGTGGTGAGTAAACTTAATCATCTTGCTTTAGAGCTATGAAAATCAGCCTGCCCTGCATTCTCCTTCCTCAATCAGACATTAAAAACTGAGGGCCTGCCATCTTTTTATGTAGTCAATCTAAAGACAAATTAAATAAATAATGTTCAGTTCTGATTAGGAGTTTCTCTAATAATTGTGTATGTCTATGAGTATTCCAATTGTAAGAACATTTATGATTTTATTAAATTCTATTGGGATCGATAGGGGTCCCCGCCCAGGAAACCAAATCAGAAAACATGTATACAAACAAATGCAAGAGGGTCAAAAGCCACCAAGGAAGGGTACAAAGTAATCTCCAAAAAATCAACCCCCACCTTAGGATGGAGCACATTCCACAATCATTGGCAGACCACTACAAGGAGTTGAAACGGCCAGAAATACTAGAGAACAAAGAATGTCAACAAACTAATAAACCTCACAACAGAGACATCTCAAGCATTGGTGGCAAGCACCCTCCTTCTCCTATGGGAAAGAAGATGCTTCATTGTCCATTGGGAGCCATCATTGATTATTTCTTGATCCTCTAACTGAAGTTTTTGAGGCTTCCAATTTTTGGGCCCTCCCTTTGTTTTGAGTGCTAACAGGCAACAAGCACTCTGAGGAAGTGATGTCACCCAAACACTCCAACAGCTCCTGCTCCGAAGGGAAATCCTGAAATAAGCAGTGCTCCTCATGCTGAACCTCATCGTCTATGACATCTAACTTGTGCTATGGATTATGCAGAGGACCATAATTCTGCTTCCAAGTCTCCTTTGGTGGAGTATCCCTTTCCATCTGATCCACAAGAACCTCAGATAGCAACCCAAAACCATCTCTTGGGAAAAGATGGGAAGCAACCATGATTCTTATAAACAACATCTGCTAGGGTGAAGAAGAACAGACAGAACTCTCATATCCAGTCTGATTGCTCTTGAATAACCATAGAGGCAAACCCTCATAATCCGCATATAGTAACCAAGTGCCAGAAGAGGAACGAATATTAAGGCAACAAAGAACTAGGCAGGAAAAATCCATATAAACACAAACCTTGGCAATGCTGTTGACCGAATCTTCTAGGTCTGAATGAAATTTGGCAAAGATGCCAATCTTCTTTGTCAACAGCTGAACCATTTTATCAGATCTAAAGACCAGTGGAAGATTGTAGAAGCAGATAAAAAATGGAACCTTTGAGAAAGCAACCTGGTCAGGATCAAAGAGGGGCTGCAAGAGACTTCAGGCCAAACCAGAAAGCCCACAAAACCACAGCTCCACACAAAAGCTCAGTGTTCAGGAAAATGGAAAGTAAGGAGAAAGAAAAACTAAGGAAGGAGAAAGGTGATATCATGAGATCTGACCAAGAAGATTCCATCCACCAAGAAAGCTCGGAACCATTCAAATTTTTACCCACAAATTTGTAAACGAAGGAAATACCTCTTTGAAGACATCTCCAAAACACAATCATCTGCTAGAGACATGTCAATCAGAAATGGAGCCAAACTAAGGGATGCTGCCCAAAATAGCCCAGTGCGCTCAGAAGGCAACACCTTATCAGTAGCCAGACACTTGGACCCATCCAACATAGCCACATAAGCTTTTTACTAATTTTAGAGCCTGCCTCTTTCTCCTATAAAAGAACTGAGTCACTGACAAACAGAAGCTGCTACTGGAGTGGAAGGGGCTGCAGGCATTCTTGGAGGTTTGATATACCATTTTCTGCTCAGGAAATCTACCTTATGTGTCCACTCCATTTTTAGCACATGGCACCATATTAGTGCTAGAACCAGAACCACGTTGAGAAAGCACCTACACTTTTTTTTCACCTGGTTAGAGGCTGCAGGTCTAGAAGAAGTAAAAATCCCTTTCAAGAAAGAAGAACCACCACTAGCAGCAACTTTCTGAAGATAAGAACCAGCATACTTCTCCTTTCAATCCTCACCCTTACCAGACACCTCCTTCAATCTGAACTCTAGCTGCTGCTCTCAAATGCTCCATCTCTCCTAACTATGTCAGGGATAAGCTGTCATTTTATTGTTTTCTGTTCCCAATCTCTATACTACCTGTTGATGTGTGTTTTTTGACACACCAAACATCAGAATAAAATGCCCAAAGACACCCTATCCTCTCTTGAAAAACCACCTCATATGCTAAGATTGCGAGAAGATCATATGGCGATTCCAAGGTTCCTTATGTCAGGGCTTGACGTGTGGTAAGCTCAGTGGGCGTTGTGATTTGCTGGTAACACAAAGGGACTTATGCTAGGCTTGTTCAATTCATAATGAAGGTCTGGAGAATGAAGCTCTACTGTTTGGGTCTTAGATCAAACAAACTAAAAAAAGGAGATAAGGGTTCAAAAGTTCTAATCTAATTCCTAAGAATTCAGGAGACGATATTGACTTGGTGAAATGAATAACCACGCTTTGCTTCGCCACGCTCAACAACAACTACACAAAGTGGGTGCAATCTTCAAGGGAGTGTGCTTATGATTTTCATGTCATGAATAACTACCATCAAATCGAACAATATTTATCCAGACAAAAGTTAAGCATCCACAAAGTAAGCTCAGGCTAACTTTATGCATTGAATGAAAATCATCCATTCAAAGAAAGTATGAGCAAAAGTTTCACCATAATCAACACTTATCAAATCTTGCATTCATCTAACATACATCAAATAAAATCTAAACTATGATGAGGGATAAGAACCATGACAACTCCAAAATAAGAGAAGTAATCACCATCAGAACAATGCATGCATTACTTATTATTTTGGCAGTCTTACAACAATTACTTATCTCAACATGTTTTGCAACATGCTCCCCTCTTCTTTTACAAATGAGGGGTTGAGCTCAATTTATAGGCTCCCCAATTACAATTCAATGGCCAAGATTAATTTAGAATCAACGGTCAAGATTACAAAATAAAACCGTAATTAGGATTTGTTACTACTAACTACACCTCGGCCACTGAGAAAATTATATTCGAGGTCACTTGTCCTTTTGCTAAATATAAACCAACAAGAAAATAGAAAGTTGTTGCATGTTGATTTTGAACAGTTTGATTGGTTGGAAGATGACGAGGCGCCACCTCAGCGTGCTAGATGTCTACCTTGGTCACTTTGTTTGTTTTTCCATGTTCTTGCCTTAGAATATTTTTCTTCGCTAATGACTCTATCCTTGGTGCTTGTTTGGATCTCCTTTGAGATTTTGATTTCTTCTTCTCACTTGCACTTGAGGTCTGGAAGTCTCGCCTTGGAGCACATGTCCGGACTTGGAGTTATTTCTTTCCTGATTGCTTTAAAGTTCCTTCAAGTGCCTTGAATTTGGAGAGGAACTCCCCTGCGCTTTCGCCACAATGGAGGAAATTGGAATTTTCTCTGTGAAGTATTTCCCATACTTAACCAAATTTTGGCTATTCAATTTTATTTTGTAACACCTTCATGTGGACCATCCAACATTTATCCAAGGTTTTTGATGAACTTTGCCTGTGGATTTGTCTTCAATTTTGAATTTGGCTTGTGCTATGTAGGACAAATTCCATCCTTGGACAAGGACTTTATTCACTTCCTCTTTACTTTCTTCTTTGTCCTTCTAACCCTTAGCCCATTTTCTGAATTTCCCTCCTCAAGGTACCAACACTTAGTCGATTTTTTGAGTCTTTCTCATTGGGAGGACTTTACTTGAGCTTTGGACATTGCTTCTCAAGATGGGTTGGACTTTGAGCTTTATCTTCCACATTCAAGGCAGACTTGACAATTTTTTTTCCATCTCTTCTCAAGTCGGACTTCACACTTTCCTTGCCAAATGATGGGTGAACTATATCTTATACCTTCATCCTTCCTAGTCCAAGGCGGACTTAGTGAACATCCTTCCATATGACAAGTCAGATTTTATTCAGAGATTTCCTTCCACATCTCTTTGGGCGGACTTCATAACAAGTTTTCCTACTTACTACTAAGCTGGGCGGAATT
The DNA here is from genome assembly GCA_007258455.2 of Sequoia sempervirens. NCBI lineage: Eukaryota > Viridiplantae > Streptophyta > Pinopsida > Cupressales > Cupressaceae > Sequoia > Sequoia sempervirens. Next base: position 21,663 of record VDFB02263935.1, read on the forward strand.
TCATCATTGCTTTCCATTCCTTATTCAAGTGCTGGCGGACTTCCCAAGGGATTTTCCAATTACCTTTTCCCTCTAGGCAGGCTTCCAAGAAGATTTTCCACTTACTATCAAGCTGGGGCGGACTTGCTAGAGAGTTTTCCAAGTGTCATTGGCTGGTCGGACTTGCCATCTTTCCTTCCATGTGAGGGTGGACTTTGAAAAGACTTTTTCCAACTTCATTTCTTTTCCTAAGTCAGACTTCACAAACATTTTTCCATTCATCATGGCATGGCAGAGTTTGAAAGGAGCTTTCCAAGGCATTCTAGGCTGGGCGGACTTTATGAAGCATTTTCCAAATATCTCTTGGCATGGGCGGACTTTCCCAAGGTTTTGCCATTTTCTTTCTCAAGAGGTCGGACTTTCTAGAGGCCTTTCCACTTGCCATTCTTCTTGGAGGGCGGACTTTGAAGAGGACTTTCCATTCACTTTTCCATCATTTCTTCTTTGGCTGGCAGACTTCTTTCACTCCATTCTTCATGCTGGGCGAACTTTCCAGCCTTCTTCCAATTGCTATCTCACCCTATGGTGGACTTTCTTAAGCTTTTTCACTCCCCATCAAGCTGGGCGGACTTCCAAAAGGACTTTCCACTTACTTATCCAAGGCTAGGCGGGCTTTGAAGATGAATTTCCATTTACCTCTCCCAGCTGGGTGGACTTGCTCATGGTCTTTCCTCTTGCCTTTCCAAAGCAAGGCGGACTTCATGAAGAATTTTCCAAATGCCTTTCTTAAGAGGTCGGACTTCCGAAGGAGATTTCCACTTTGCCATCAAGAGCTGGGCGGACTTGCTCAAAGTCTGTCCATTTTCCTTTACCAAGAGGTCAGACTTCATGTAGGACTTTCCACTTGACTTTCCATGTCTCATTCAAGGTAGGGCAGACTTTCCAATGGCTTTTCCAACTCCATTCTTCATGCTGGGCGGACTTTCCATCAGACTTTCCAAGGAGTTTTCCAACTTGACACTAGGCTGGGAGGAATTTCCATCAGACTTTCTTCCATTTTGTGAGCCTTCTTCCATCTCCTTTGGTCACCATTCTTCATACTTAATCAGATTTCACCATGGATTTCATAATTTTTCAGACTTTTCTATGAGTTTTTTCCAGATTTTCAATTGATTTTCTGTGATTTTGATTGATTTTTGATCTAAAAGTCTGATTTTTGATTCTTTTTCATTGATTTTTCAAAATTTTCATGTTAAGAATGAAAACGTTGATTCCTTGATTAGTGGGTCCTAGGCACTTCCAAAAATAGAAACATTCTAAAAATAGAAAATTTTTTCCCCTAAAAAATAGGAAGTCTAACATGGGCCAAAAATGCCAAAAATCAAGTCCCTAAAAAATAGGGGGTCCAGAGGGGAAATCTCTAAAAAGTAGGAAATGTCAGAATTGGCTCAAACGACAGTCAATCTTCGTCCCTCGGGCCCTCTAAGCATTGTGATGATGTTTGCACACTGATTCGGGCTCAAATTCTCTACTTGGCTTGGGTGACCCCTCAAAAATTCAAACTACTCATTGTAAAAGAAACATGGCAAATAGCAGTTGCGACGCCAAGGCAAAAACCAAAAAGCAAAAACAAGAGGGTCCCCATTTGCAATGGGGCGATGTGTGAAAAGGTCACAACACTACCCTTTGTTTCTTCCACCCATTATTTATCACATTCCTTTCTAGTCTCCTTCAGAACAGTTGTGTTATTATCCAGCTGTTGAGTTAATAGTAGAAGGGTTTTTAATAGTTCAGTTTGTTTTTGTTTAGTAATCAAAGTGTATAAACAGCTGTATTGATAAATCTGTTGACTAGTTATTAGTTTTAGTCATTTACACCATGCATGATGTTTTGGCAATAAAATTGTAACTAATGATATTTAGCAGTCTGTTATCTAAATTTTAAGTCAGTAAAACTAGTTCTTAGTGATGCTACATTTTGGAGTCTAATATCTATCCATGGTTTGTTTGAGTATTTCTGCACACAAATTGATAATCTCAAGAACACGAGCCAACAGAATGGCTATCAATGTAATTTCATTTTGAAAACAACATATCAGAATTGAAGAAAATTATTGAGCTAAGCGGAGCTGTATGTGCACAATTTTCAGGTTCAGTGATTTATTTATGTTATTTTTCTTGTTTAATGCTGTAGTGTGTCTCTTTTTAACAGCAATAATTAATTGTTTTTTGAACTAACAAGTTGTTTAAGGGGTTCCCCAAACCAACACAATCATGGTAGTGCTACACTACACAAATGCTCCAAATAGATGTAAACAGTGCCATTCCAAACCTATATACCAACCCAGAAAACCTTCCCATTTTTGCAGACTGAGGTAAATTGAAATTGAAGGGACCCAATAGAAACGCATACTCAGATTCAAAACCTGCTAATGTGTTAGAAGCAGTCAAATGAACCTGATCAGGCTGCAAAATTTATTTTTCTCCTTAGATTAGCTTTTTGCTTCATTGTCTCTGGCCCAGGTTCTTGCTCTTTCATCAGCTCAGCCTAGTTGTGGGTCTCCCATTCTTCTAGAAGTTCCACTTTTGTCTTTGCATAGATTGCCCTCATCATTTTGTTCTGCGTTTAAACACAAACTGCCATACATTTAAGGAAGATACAGGGTTTGTCCATGTGCATGCGGATGCCACATTCCATCTAATTTATGTCATCCTGGATTGCAAGTGAGTTGCTTGCTGGACCAGAGAACAATAGGTGAAGACGGCTTCAATAGGTTGAAAATGAAAGAAGCTTGTGATGGAGAATTTGACATTGAACTTGGGCATACTAATGAATGCGGACAAATATGAAAATTGTGAAGACTTACAAGACAGATAGGATGAGGACACATGTCCAAGGGGACATGCACTTTGAAGAATACTGATTATGTCATGTGTGCTTCCAAATCAACATTAGTGAGAGATGATAGGTAAATTCAATTTTTGTCCTTAAGTCCCAAAATAAAGATTTTTATGGGAACATATGGTCTGTCTATTTTTGTATTTATTGGTTTACCAGTTGAGACGGTGTGGCATTCTAAGCCTATATGGGAACTTATTCTTCTGTTTGAGGCTTTAGTTTGATTAGTTGGCTTTGGCGTTAACCTTAACAACATATTGGGTGATACAATTATTATAAACATAAGCATCTGGAGCATTTGGTTCTGTAGATTACTGAAGGTATCTTTTCTATTGTTCATTTGCATTTGCCACAAATTTCTCTTTCAAGTGTGCTTGCACTATTTCCTAATACTAATTATATAGCTATGAACAGTTTAAACTTTAAAGTTAATCTGTGGTACTCAGCTATACAAAGTGTCCCGAGATTAATGATGAGCATTAATTCCCGTAACATTTATTTGTTTAATGCAGCAATCTTTGTTATAGTAATTTTGACTCTAATTAAACTTTTAAAATTTAACCATTAGCACCTACTTTGTCTGTTGGTTGCAGTTTTTTCTTCTGTCAGACACCATCTTGTGTTCAACCTTAGCATAGTCTCAAATGTGTTTACATCTGCTGTTGTTTCATCTTTTGATGTGTCAGTCTGATGACAGTCTGTGTTCATATATGGTTTTCACATCACCTGAACGTTGTATAACTCACAATCTGAGTGTTGCCAATTTTCAAACTTAGTAATTGCTGGACAAATATTGCCTGATGGAACTTTTGTTATCATCAAACCTAATTAATACTTTCATCATTCATGTCTTACATGGTGGTACCTATAATTCAATTGTGTTGCTTACAATTTTGGAATCTGGAAAATCTTGCTAAAGTTTTTGTTTGATTGAATTCATGCATCTAAAGATATTTGCTATTTACAGAGGAGACACTCTGGTTATTGTTCTTGTCTCTATAGGTATGGACTTTCCATTCACTACACTGTATTTCCTAAGAACTTAATCATAATCTAATATCTTTAATTAATATATCTATAAAATTATATAAATAATGTCTGTATCTATTGTTTTTCATCCTGCAACTGCTCCATATTTATTAAACAAAAAAAGAATGAATCTATTTTATTATTCTAATAATGGTTTCAATTTCTTTAAATTTAACTCTAATATTGGAATTGATTCTAGTCTCTAAGCATCTTAGACAAAGACATGCCACAGTTTTATGTGAGGTGTTTGTTAATGTTGTTCCCCTATCTTCCCCTATCTTATCTTAAAAAGTGTTAGGTTCCTGGTTGTCTGCATCATTATGATCTTCAAGGTCATATATAGTTCTATATCTGCTCAAAGTGTGATCATTCTGCTTTCATATTGGATTTCTATTGACTGCATTAAGTCCCTGTACTTTGAAGCTTTCATGTTCACTCCTGACTGTGAGGTACGAGATAAAATGTTTGGTACTGGGTTTGCTTGTTTATAGGCATGTGCCTGTATAGGGTCCTGGTATGATCTGCATATGGGTACATCCTAAACTTGCTTTAAAAAACATGTTCTTCCTAGATACAGCCCAGGTTTGTTTGAGATGAACTTGGGCTGAACCTAGACAGGAACTTCCATATCCTACCTGAGGTGAACCTGGGTTTCCCTGGCCCAAAAATAAAAAATATCATAGTTATATTAAAAAAAAACTATCCAACTCTAAAAGCAACTACTTTAACTACACGAACAACATAAAACACAAAAGAAATCAACTTGTACAGTTGGATGAAAGAAGCTCATGTGCAATTCTTGTCCAAGAAATCAAAGTTTATGGCTATTTATTTGTATTTTGTATGTTTTTTGTATAACCATACCCAAGCTGTACCAAATTCAAGTAAAAGAAAATCCAAACCCAAATTGGCAGCTTAAGATAAAACTTCCGTGGACTGATTTAGTTGGTGTTTGTATGTCATTCTTTGAAAATTGAATGGTACTTCTCTTCAACTACAGCCGTTAGCATATAATTTTAATACAGAGCATATTGGTGGAAGAGTTTTGATACTTCAACTGTGAAATGGTGGAAATTTTGGCCCTTTAGTTACACACTTTTTTCTTAATTTAGGAGGAACTGAAGAAGGATCTTTCTGCGGAGGAATTGTTTGCTCAGCGAAAGGCTCACTTAGCAGAGATTGGGACAGGACTGCTTGCTGATCCAGAGAAAAACATTTCAACCTTGAAGGAGTTGGTTGAGATGTGCAGTGATCAGGACAAGAGCTTTTCTCAACTTGCAATGCTATCTGCTTTGGCTGTTTTTAAGGACATTGTTCCAGGGTATGCCTTACTTTATTAATTGATTGATATCTTTGATGCAGTATTTGAGAATTTGAGAGATCACTTGCAATAACCTGATATATTGGATGTTTAAGCCAAATAATATGTGAAGTATTACAGTATTTTTTGAGTTCTTGCAAAGGCAATTCTGGTTGTAGTCTAGCAATTTTTGTTGTAAATTGTCCATGTGCGTCTTATTTTGTTAATAAAAGGAACTGTTAATTTTTAATTTTTATCTTAAAACAATTGAAAAATTGTATTAAGAAATTGAGTTTGTACGACAAAACAATGTAATATGAAACTATCATGGTGTGTGTTCTTGCTTGAGTTCCAGTTATTGACTCTGCATGTAGGCATCTAAGCTTTATGGAGGTACCGTCTATTAACTGAGTCAGTATTCCTATTATTATACATATATTTGAAACAGCTATCGCGTGAGGCTTCCGACAGAGAAGGAATTGCAGATGAAGATTTCGAAGGAAGTAAAGCAAGTGCGTGATTTTGAATCCACCCTTCTACGGTGTTACCAGGTGCAGGCATAACTCTTATATCAATCTTTTCGTCAATTAATACAACTATGTTATTTTATTCAAGTGTCTGCAAAATATAAGTTTATTATGTAAATCAGCGGTGAATAAATCAAAATTCCTAAGCAATATATTTCTTGATTGATTGCGAAAATACACATATTGAAGTCCTGCCTGTTATATTTGTTAGTTATAACATCTTGGTTTGTTTTTTTAGATTAATTATGAGAGTTTGTTCAAAGGACCCACATCCCCCACATTTTTTTTGGGTATACTGCTTTAACTAATGCTCTACCAGCATGGGATATTGCTGTAATTACAATTCATCTCATATCAATCCTTTTTCTGCCTCCTCTAACATCATCTGCACACATACTGCTCACATAGGCACCTATTTGCACTTCTCCAGCTTGAATGCTCCTCCTACCTCCTATCTCCTCCTGCAGGGCATCCACTCCTTTCTCTTTATTATCATTCCTCTGTTTCTTCTACGGTGCTCTTCTAGCTTCAGTGCTACTCTCCTCTAATGTGCTCCTCCGGCTCGAATGCTGCTTCTTTTGATTTTGTCTTGTAGGGTATTTACTTCTCTTCCTCTTATCTCTTTCTTGCGGTCCTCCAGCCTTCTCCACCAACTTGTGGGACTACCACTATATGTATCAATTGAAACAGGACACCTGCTATATGTATCAATTGAAGCGGGATGACTGCTTCAACATGCCTATAGGTGATAAGATGCCAATTGGGGAGATTTGGACCTTGATCTCCAACATGAAAACTAAGTGGCCCTACCATTTGATCATGGTCCCTTTGATATAACATCTTGGTTCTTATGATATATATGTATATGTATTCATGGAACCAAAAAATAAAAGGATTCATCACAGTATCTAGGTACCCTAAGGTGGAAGCAAAAGTGAAATCACTTAGTTGCAAAGTATCTGTAGAATAATAGGGTTAATATCTATGATTAAGAGCATGAAACATGTCTTAAATCTGATCTTATGTACTGATATCAATCAGAATATAACAGCCCAACCCATATGTAAAAAATAAAATTTCATAATTTACATCCTACAAGTATGTAAACGTGTTAACATGACATTGCAATAAAATTTTTCCTTTTCTTTATAGATAATACATGAACAAGATGTCATATCAAATTACAATAAAGATTCCATTTCCATATAATAACTTCACAAGTACACGAAACAAGAATACATACCTTAACTAACATAGCTCCAATGAGCTTTAGAACAAATAGTAGTAAGAAGGTCCAGGAGTTCGTCCTTTCAAATATTGGTACATTGGCCGCTTGCTGTGGAGGAGAAACATCACTCAGGTGCTTTTCCGCCAACCATGGACTTATAATGCGGTCCCCCGCACACCTATCTTTCAATAGATGGCCCTCCCTTAGAAGAAGAGATTGGTAGGGTATCCTTTAACGATTACCAACTGAGCATAGTGCTATGTCCTACACAACTAGTACCTTGCTATTTCACAATCTTGAACTAGTACAAGGATCACAATGAATTGACAATGTAGTCTCAACTAACTCACATCTAAGTGGAAGTTGTACATTTCACTACTTTGGCCAAAGTATTCTCATTTTGTACTTCGAATGAAGATCATCTATCATAAACACTACTCAGGGCCGATTTGCCTTAAGGCTTTCTTACACTACACGTAGGTTTAGTCCTTCATTGGATAATACGTACCCCAGACATCCTACATTAGACTAACTACTAAAAATGAAAACAACATAACAAGTAATCACAATTTCCCCTCCTATACTGAACATCTTCATCCTAGGAGTTTCATAAGCTTAACTAAGTTATTTTAATAACTTAAGCTGTGATTATTACTTATTTCAATGCCTTCATTTCCGTCCTAGTATTTAGTATCTACTTAAAGCATATTCTACTTATATGGAGATCATACAAGTAATGCAATTCACTCAATATGCAACCTTTAACCTTTATATAGTTTGCTTCCTAAGTACAAATAGGTAAAGCAATTTATAAAGAACTCACTCTTTCTTTCACATAGAAAAACAGCTATAATTGTCTTTCAACCTATGCACAACAGTAAACACAAAGATTTCGTTTCTAATTAAATATTCAAGAATTGGATAGATAGTAGAAGAATATCCCATGCCTGTTCTCAAAGCTTGCCTTCAAAGAAGATGTCTTTACACTTTTGGATGACTGGCAAATCCTTCTCAAGTTGTAGACTCCCCTTCTCAGCTTAACTCACAGATGCCTCTTCTCACTCAAATTCTAAACACTGAGAAATTGATATCCGCAACTTTCAAAATTGGTGATCGCTCTCAGTAAAAAAAAACTCTCAGTAATAAGAAAGCTCACAGCAATATGGTTGCTCTCAGGGAATATGAAAACTTAGAAATTATGAAAGAACTCTCAAGAAATATGAAACTCTCAGCAATAGGAATGCACTTCAGAAATTATGAATAAGCTCTTAGGAAATATGAGTAATTTCGAATTCTAAAAAGCAGTAGAGAAGAATGGCAGAGGCGGCTTTATATAGAGTCCCCTGCACAACAAAATCCTCTTCTCCAGGCATGCAAACTGCCAGAACAAATGTTTGAACAATTCCATGATGAAATGTGGCAAATTCCTGAGGTGAATTGACCTCCTTCATGTTGATGTTTGCAGCGTCGGTCTCCACTTCCAGCGATCTCCTTGTTATAAGATAATAAATTAAATAATAGCTAAGGCTATTTAATTTATATATAGTGATTGGATAAGATCAAGAGGCACACCATTAATATTAAATGGTGGTTAATTATTGAAGAGACACAAATTTCTAAGAGGGCCGAGTTCTTGCTTATTGTTATCACGTCCTTTCAAAGAAGGCCGACTTATGATTGTGAAGAGACACATCCTCTCTTCCTATTTTGTATATATACACCTTCATTGTATCTCATTTGGTATCGATTCATTCATCTCAAGTGCGAATTTATATTCAAGGCAGATCTAAGTTATACAAGATCAAGTTTGGCATTATTGGAGGCTGAGATTTCATCAGCGAATTGTCTCTTTGTATTTCTGTGTTGCATCATACTTTGATGCTTGTGTTTAGGCCTTCATATCGGCCTCTTGTAAGGAGATCATTATTTTGGTGATTCAATATATAAGTGATATATTGTTGCTGGGTTTTTCTCCCTCTAGTGGAGGGTTTTCCTAGGGTATCTGCTGTGTTGTGTATTTGATTTTTGAATTAATTATCTGTGTATTACATCTGATCATAAAACTAACATGGTATCAGAGCGGGTTTGAAGAAGATCTTGATCAGATTTAGTCTTACAGCGATACTGTTTATTCTTCTTTTCATCTTTGTTCACCTCTATATCTTCGTTAAGATGAACGGTCTCAAGATCGAGGACAGACTTGAGGGAGCATCAAATTTCACATCTTGGAGATTCAAAATTATGCTCACCTTGGAGGAAAATGAACTGGCTGAGTTCGTGGAGACCAAAGTCCTTGAGCCTACGAAAGAGGAAGAGAAGGTTCAGTGGAGGAAGAAAGATATCAAGGCGAAGAAGATGTTAGTTGATTCCGTAAAGGATCATATTGTTTTGATTGTCTCCAAGTTGAAGACGACAAGACTGATGTTCAAAACCTTGGAGGAGATGTACGAAATCAACAACACCAACCAGGCACTTGCATTGAAGCAACAACTCCATCATGTGAAGATGGCGAAAGGAGAAACAGTGATTGCTTACTTCATGAGTTTTTCGGAATTGAGAGATCAACTCTCTACAATTGGTCATATGGTTGATGACAAAGACTTGATCGTTTGAGGGCATATGCTTGCTCTTACTTCATGAGTCTTTGTCAAGATCAAAACTTCCTAAGTTTGATCGTTTGAGGGCAGACTGCATTCAAGAGGAATCTAGGTTGGTGGCTAGAGGTGTTGGTAAAAGCACAACTAATGAAGACATTCATGTCCTTGCCTCTCAATCTTCAAAGAAGAAAGGGAAAGATGGGAAGAAAGGATACTTCAAGAGGAATCAAGATAAAGGAACTGATGGTGCTCTTGCATTTAAGAAGAAGAGGGACCTATCCAAAGTCCAATGCTTTAGATGTGATAAGTATGGTCACTTTGCTAAGCATTGTCCAACCAGGTCTAAGCAACAAGCCACCATTGCAGATGTTGATGATGCCCCTCCTCAGAAGGACTCATGTGAATACTTGTTCTATTCGGCATTGTCAAGCAATGTACCTACTGACACCAACACTTGGCTGATTGACAGTGGTGCCTCTCGACACATCACTGGTTTTAGGGAGCATTTATCAAGCTTGGTGGAGAGAGATTCTACTGAACAAGTCATTATTGGAGATGATGCTAGCTACTCAGTGAAAGGAATTGGGACCGCCACTCTCCACTTGGATTATGGCATTACCCTTCAATTGAGTGATGTTCTTTATGTTCCAGGCATCAAGCGTAATCTTGTTTCCATTTCAGCCTTGGAAGACAAGGGGTACCAAGTTGCCTTGTCAAAAGGCAAAGTTCTTGTGTGGACAGAGAATTCCAACTTCAAGACTGCTCGAGTAATTGGAGTTAGACACGAGAGCCTCTATAGCCTATGCATTCGCCCTCTTCAGGCTCTAGTGCATGACTCTTCTAGTTTGTGCAATCTGTGGCATCGAAGATTGGCTCACCTTCACTTCCGAGCTCTACCTATCATGGAGAAGATGGTCACGGGTCTTCGAAGTTCAATCAGGAGCACGAAGGTACTTGTAGAGGCTGCGCACTGGGTAAGAATACAAAAGGTCCATTTCATAGTAGAGAAAATAGATCCAAATGTATTCTAGATCTCATTCATTCTGATTTAGGTGGTCCAATGTCTGTTGCTTCTTCAAGTGGTTTCTTGTATTACATTCTTTTTATTGATGACTACTCTAGAAAGACATGGATTTATTTCTTGAAATCTAAAGAATTTGAGGAGGTATTAGAAAGGTTCAAGGAGTTCAAAGCTCAGGTAGAGAACCTTTCCAGGAAGAGAATCAAAGTCCTGAGATCCGATAATGGAGGAGAGTACACTTCTGGCAGTTTTCGAAATTTCTACATTGAAGCTGGGATTAAGAGGGAGTTCTGTGTCCCTTATAATCCTCAACAGAACGGAGTTGCAGAGAGGAAGAATAGATCGATCGTGGAAGCAGCAAAAGCCATGATTCATGACCAGGATCTGCAAACCTCCCTGTGGGTAGAAGCATCTAGGACAACATTCTATATTCAGAATAGAAGTCCTCACCGGATTCTAGAGAACATGACTCCTGAAGAAGCCTTTATTGGGAAGAAGCCAGAGGTGAGTCATTTGAGGATCTTTGGATGTCCAGTATATGTTCATATTCCGAAGGAAAAGAGAACGAAGTTGGAGCCTTCTGGCAAGAAGGGGATATTTGTAGGTTACAGCGAGACATCAAAAGCCTATAGGATCTACATCCCAGGTCAGAAGTTGATTGAGATTAGTAGAGATGCCACATTTGAGGAAGATGTTGCATTCAAAAGATCCAAGGGCACTCACATGGAGATTGATAATGAAGAGTCTCCTCAGGATATGGAAGTTGACCATACTCCTGAGGAGACTCTTCATTATCAATCTCCATGTGAGTGCCCTTGGATCTTCTGAATGCAACATCTTCCTCAAATGTGACATCCCTACTGATCTTGATCAACTTCTTACCTGGAATGTAGATCCTCTAGGCTTTTGATGTCTCCCTGTAACCTAGGGAGACTTCAAAACTGAAAGAAGATGATTATCCAGTTGAGCCCTTGGAACCTACTGATGGGCCTACCGATATTGTGATTGGAAGAAAAAGACCTCTTTGGGCTAGGCAAACAATGCAGGAGGCAAAAAAGTTTGCAACACCAAGAGGTACAAACTAGACGAAGGATTGCAGAAGAGTATTGTCTGATTTCCAAGATCGAGCCTAACAATGTCAATGAAGCCTGTAATGACGAACACTGGATGGAAGCTATGAAGAATTGATCCAGATTGAAAAGAATGATACATGCATTCTTGTTCCTAGACCTAAAGACATAAATGTGATTGGTACTAAGTGGGTCTTTCGGAATAAGCTTAATGAACAAGGTGAAGTGGTCCGGAATAAAGCAAGATTGGTATGTAAAGGGTATTCACAAATGGAAGGAATTGATTTTGAAGAAACCTTTGCCCCTGTTGCCAGAATTGAAGCTGTAAGATTATTTCTTGCTTATGCCGCATATAAGAACTATAAAGTCTATCAAATGGATGTGAAGTGAGCATTTCTGAATGGTGAGTTAGAAGATGAGGTATATGTTGAACAGTCGGATGGATTTCAACTAACTGATAAGGAAGACATGGTTTTCCGATTGAAGAAAGAACTGTATGGACTCAAGCAAGCCCCCAGAGCCTGGTATGCTAGACTGGATAAATACTTACTAAAGCTTGGATTCAATAAAGGTACTGCTAACAACAACTTGTATTTTAAGTTGGATCATGATAAAGAGTTGATTATTGAAGTCTTTGTTGATGACATTATTTTTGGAGGAGATGATGATCTATGTATGAAGTTTGCTAATGAAATGAAAAGTGAATTTGAAATGAGTATGATTGGAGAAATGAAGTTCTTTTGTGGATTGCAAGTCAATCAGTTGGACAATGGGATTTTCATATCTCAATCCAAATATGTAAGAGAATTGTTGAAGAAGTTTGGCATGGAAGACTCAAAGCCTGTTGGTACACCCATGGTAACCGGATGCAAGTTAACACAGAATGATAATTCTCCTAAGGCAAATCAAACAAGATACAGGTCAATGATTGGCGGATTGCTCTACTTAACTCAAACCAGACCAAACATCATGAATGATGTGTGTATGGTTGCTAGATTTCAAGCTGACCCAAAAGAATCTCATGTGACTGTTGTAAAGAGAATTTTCAGATATCTGAAAGGAACAGTTGATTTTGGGCTTTGGTATCATAAAGATGATGATCTTATCTTAAGTGCCTATACTGATGCAGACTGGGCAACAGATGTAGATGACAGGAAAAACACTAGTGGTGGTGCCTTCTTCCTAGGGAAGAAGCTGGTGTCTTGGTTGAGTAAAAAGTAGAATTCCATTTCCCTATCTACTGCTGAGGCAGAGTATATTGCTGCTGCAAATAATTGTACTCAAGTGCTGTGGATGAAACAAATGCTGAAAGATATCAGAGTTGTGTATGATGAGCCTACTGCCATATATTGTGACAACACAAGTGCAATAAACATATGGAAGAATCCGGTGCTACACTCTAAGACCAAGCATATATCAATCAAGTTTCACTTCTTGAGGGAGAAAGTAAGTTTGAAAGAAGTCAGACTGGAGTATGTGCTTACCAAAGAACAAATTGCAGACATTTTCACCAAGCCATTGCCAAAAGATACCTTTGAGTATCTTAGAGGGATGCTAGGGATGATAACCTCTCCTGATATGAACTAGAGATGCATTGGTTTGCATCAATCCGTGCACTTCATGATCATATTATGATCCGGATTGATGTTGTGGTGCCTGCTACTCAGGGGGAGTAGTCAGATGTGCGGATATGTGTTTCAGAGTTTGTATAGAAGAGATCTTTGCCATTGATGTCAAAGGGGGAGAAGTGCAATGTGGAAAATCTTTTTGGAAGAGAAGAGTTGAGGAGAAGAGTCAGAACGTAAGTTGGAGTAAGTGTTGTTGTGTTGATGGTATTTTTCACATCATGTGTTGCCATCAATGCCAAAGGGGGAGATTGTTGGATGTTGTGGTTGTGTTGCTGATATGTGGTTGTCATTGATGTCAACACTATTAGCATTGTTGTATTGAAGGCTGTATATGTCGAGGATATTGAGAAAATTGTAATAAGAAGTGCTACAGGTTCTCAGTGGAACAGTGAAGGTCATGAAGATGTCTTGATCAGTAGGTTGTTGATCAATTGTTGTGGATTAAAGGGTTTCTTGCTGAGTGTATCTAGTTTATCCACCAGAAGTTTCAGAGGTCCGCGTGAAGTTTTGAGCAAGTTATGAAGATTTGTATTCTGACAATTTTTCTGCTGCTTCAGTTAGTGTTCCTGATTGAAGTTGGTGTGATTCTAGTAATTTCGGTTGTTGTGGATGCTTCTCTGATGTTTCTTGATGCTTGTGGATGCTTCTAGATCATGCTCTATCTTTGTTGCACATCCGCATTGATCGGTGTGTTCGTGGTCGATGATTTTTCTGTTGTGTGTTTGGGTTTTTATGTTCTTTGCCGACATGGTGGTTGTAACGTGTTGTGGATCCTTGGAGATTAAAATTCGAATGTTTGGCGCGCTCGAGGAGGTTGTTTGAAGTCTTCGTTACATTGTGGCCGACGGTGTTTGATTTGCATTGGAAATTTACTTGTAAATTTGGGCCGACATTATATATATGTTTTATATCTTCATATTTCTTCTAGCCGACGAAGTTGTTGATGCAAATCCATGTTGCGAATATATAAGAACGGTTGTTTGAGCAAAGTGAAGTGTGCATAAGTGTGTGTGAGAGCAAAGGAAGAGAAAATGTGCGAATAATGATCTAATCATTCGATTGCAGAGCAGAGTGTGAAGAAGTTTGAGCGAAGTGTGAAGGAGTGTTTCTGTGCTTAACTGGAACTGTAATCAGGATTTTGTAGAAGCTATTTTCTCAGTTCATACCCTGCGGATCTAATCCGAATTTCTGTAAGACAGTGTGTCTTCTTTGACAGTGAGCCCTCTTGTATTTGAGCAGTGGGCTCTAGGCAGTGTGCCTGAATGCATGGGCATTCCCACTATTCTTCTTTATACTTTAAATAGGGTATAATATTGTGGACTGACATCCCTCGTGGTTTTTCCTCTAACAGGGTTTCCACGTAAAAAATCTTGGTGTTCTCTGTGTTTCTGATGTGTTGATGGTTTATGGTTTATTGTTCATTCATCAGATATGAGATTAAGTTAAATTAAGTTTGAAAAGTTTAAATATTCTGTGACAACTGATTCACTCCCCCCCCTCTCTCAGTTGTCTATCCTTGTTTTGCCAACATCAACATACTCGAAAACCTCCAGAATAATTAAATAAAGTGGATTTGTACATGGCAGGCAAGAAACGCTGAAACTAGTGAAAAGCAACCTCCACCTCTAGAATTGGATTTCTCCCTTTTAGAAACTGGATCAAAGGTAATGACTGAGCTAGGTGTACAAGATGGTAGCAAGAACAGGTCCCAAAAGGAGGCGTTTCAGCCTTCTCCTTCACACGCCTCTCCTAGTTGAACACGCCTCCCAATGCAAAGTACGACCTTTAAAGAATGTTGAAGATTCTTTATTGAAAGTAGGAAAACTGATGAAGATGGCGTGCCAGATGTGAAAGCCCTTTGCCTTATTGTAAACAGGTAAAACCTGAATAGAAACTCAAATGTAAGCACATATGAACTCCTGTATGAAGCTCCCACAGTAGCAACCATTCAACTGGTATTTCACAGTCTCACAATCACAAAACATTGAAGAATTATCGCTCTCCAATGAAGAAAATCTTGAAACCCTTGTCCTTAGACAAAAACCACAGAGAAAATCCAAAGATGCAATGTCAAATAATCAATAGCTGAGGTCGACTTGCACATTTTCCCTTATATGTCCAAAAAGGCACGCATTCGAAGAAGTCACGACTTTTTGGCATTTAAAATACATTTAAATGTATTAAAGTCACTTTCAATAGTTATTATTTCACTTAACCAAGTGGGCGTACCTTTTAAATGACTTAAGTGATTTTGATTTTCACTTTATAACATTTAAGTCATAATATTATAATATTTAAAGTGGCTTTTAATTATTATAAAGTCAAATGATAACTTTAAAATATAATGACTTAACCACTAAAATATTCATAACTCCCTCAATTCTCTGTGTTTTGACGTGCCGACAGAAGCTGGCAAACACTGAACTACAAAGGCCTGCATTGAGCCCAACACTGAATTGAAGGGGTGGAAACGACAATATCCACCATACTCTGGCACTGAGATCGTCTATCCAACACACTAGCCTACGAGGATCAAAATAATAGGCTAACCATCACAAAACAAGATCACGCTAAAAAGGGGACATTACACAGATAGTGCCTGATGTTTTCATACTTGGATAGTATTACAACAATATGAAATATGTGCATCCAGGAAGTCTGCATTTACACTATTGGATAGTTTAATCCAGTTTATTTTGGAGAATTGGGCAGCTATAATGTGACTCTTGCCCAGTCTGACAATTATTATAAATGTGAATTCTTGATGTAATGTCAGCTATCTGCTCACTAGACCTTGGATGATGTGTTTGTTAGCTAGGTACATTAGCGCTTGGTGTTCCACAAAATGTAGATGATGTTGCCAGCAAGTAATGATGAAATTTTCACACTGAATAAAGTTATAAACCATGCCCAGAGCTTTCCTCTCTATGGTGCTATAATTCTTCTTTGGATTAGACAACAATCTGCTAGCAAATTATACTGGGTGGTCAAGTCTTGAGTTCCCACTTGTTCTAGGGTAGCTCTGATTTCAAAATATGAAGCATCTACATGTAAGTTGTGACTCTTTGTTTGAATCTGGATACGCAGGGATGGATGAACTGATAAGACGTACCTTAAATTTATTAAATGCTTGCTCTTGCATGTTAAACTATATAAACAAAACTCCCCTGTTAATACATCTTGAGAGTGAGAAACTTGGGCAAAGTTTTTGATGAAGTGTTTAAAATATCCAACGTGGCCCAAGAATGACCTTATCTCAGTATTGTCTCTAGGTTCTTCCATTTCAATAACTGCCTGTATTTTATCAGGTTCTGTTTTTTATCTTTCTTTGTAGATAATATGGTCAAGAAGTTTACCTTGAGGTGCCATGAGTCTACATTACTTTGGATTTAGTGCCAATTGTGTTATTTTATGATGCTGCTTGCACTGCTTTAAAGCCTGTAAATGTGACTCTTGGTTGCTTTATATTGATCAATTGTCTAGGTTGGTTTTAATGTTGGCCTTAGAAATTTGTCAGAGATGTGGAAGATGAATATTTGAAAGGCACCCAACTCATTGCAAAGTTTGGATGGCATTTAATTGTATGCACAAACCCCATCTTCCACTATGAAAGTGGTCTTTAGTTTATTTTCTTTGGCCAGGCTTATCTTTTTGTACCCAAAAAAACCATCACTAAAAGAATACATTTCATGTCTGACTACTTCTTTTAGTATGGAGTTTGTGAATGGGATAGGAAACAAGTCTGTAATTTTAGAATGAGCATGTCCTTTTCTTGCCAAACTAGATGCAACGCAAGGATCTTAATCCCAAACCCCATAAATATTTTGGTAAACCCTCAAACAATGGAAAGTTTTGGCAGTTGACCTTGAATTAATCAACACAACGAAGACAAGCTTTATGATTGTCTCTATAGATAGTGTTTTGTTAATGCATTGTGTTATGCCAACATAGTTTTTTTGTTTTAATTATCAAATAATATAGTGTAAGTTACATAATGGTTCTAAATAATTAGACCAATGATTATGTCTTAACTGATTATGTTTTTTATGACAATACCTCCCTATCTAACTTTTTATTGAACACCACCTCTACATAAAAAATCAATTTTTATATTCTCCTGAAATCATTTGGTGTGTGATTATGATTCCTCCTGTCATTTATTTGTTCTACAACATGTTATCTTGTAGTGTAGTTTTAGCACTTAACTTTTTGTGTTGCTGCCTTTTGAAATTGGGTCAATCCCTAATAGAATTGAGGTCAGACAATAATTATTGACATCTGCACAATGAGATGGAATCATAAGTGTAAATTGGCCAACTACTATAAGAACTAGTTGGCACATAGACAAAGAGAAGATCAACTCATCCAATATCTTAGTTATTTGTTTTAACTCTTGTTACAGGAGCACGACTTAAAAGTATCATAAGGAATGCAGTGTCCACATAGTCCATTTGAGGTAACTTGGCCCTAATTGAAGACATTGATCAAATATGGATAGTTTGCCTAGAATCCAAGCTAGGCATTACATAATCTTACAAGATTTCTATATTGAAAGAGATTACAAAGCACACAGACAACAAATCCTGCATTGGTCTAAAGAAGTGTTTTCCAAAGGAAGATGAGTGGAGTGAAAACCGATAACTAAATCCAAGAGATTAATGCTATCGGCATGAACAAATGTTGAGAAGAAGACAAGGTGGTTAGGGTTTGGACCCAAAAATTAGATGATCAACGAGATTGCAAGAACAAAGAAGGCTATGCGAGAGCCATCTCTAAAGATCCACTAGAATAATCTTGTAGTCTAAGCAAAAGCAGAGGTTGAGGTGTAAGCCAAAGTCGAAGATGGAACAAACAAAGTGATCAAGTCCAACAACTTTAGAGAATACTTAGCCAATTGGAAGAGAAGAGTGGATTGAAGTTGCTAGGCAACTTCCCCTTCTTGATGAAGTATAAATTATGTTGACCTAGTTGGGTTAGAAGTTGTTATAGTGTCCACTAAGTCAATTAAGTCCCCACAAATTGAGGGAAGTCTTTATATTGAGATGGATTTTGATTACTTCCTTGTAGAAGAAGAAAGGAAGTGTACAAGAGCAATATTCAAGATATCAAAGAATTGTTGTTGGAAGCCATCTAACAAAGGACACAAAGGTAAAGAATTAGATTGGAATGAAGGGAGCTATAAGGTGATCGAAGTAGTGAAATACTAGACTATAGGAAGGGTCGAGGTTTCAAACTAGTTTGATAATGCTGGAAGTGTAGAGGAAAACCTTGCATAGACCTTTTTGAAGAAGAGGATCCTATCATTCAAATCCAATTAGGAAAGACAAGAAAAAATAGTTATTCCAACGCTCAAAGTTTTGAGGGGTAAAAGTTGCCAAAATTCATTAGTTAAGGTTTTGAAGTTGTATTTTGTCATTTTAAAACATGGTCAATTGTTTGGATGGCTAATTGGCAAACTAATGAACACCATTGGTTGTGGTCATTCCCAGCCACACTCAAGAGAGTTGCTAGGTTTGTGGAGGTAACACCAACAAAAATGTGCTCGTAGGAAAGGTTGCAAAAGGCCTTTGAGAAAGAGTTTAGGCTTATTTGAGATGACAATGAAATTGTTGCTGATATCTATAACACTTATCAAGGAAAGCATGAAAAGGTTTGAACATAAAATTGTAGGTTCGACGAATAGTTAGGCATTATAGAAAAAGAATTTGCTGATGGATTGAAGAAACAATAGTTCATTGAGGTATTGATACCCTCATTTTAGAGGAAGATGAATCTTAGGAAAGGTTGCAAAAGGCCTTTGAGAAAGAGTTTAGGCTTATTTGAGATGACAATGAAATAGTTGCTGAAATCTGTAACACTTATCAAGAAAGCATGAAAAGGTTTGAACATACAATTGTAGGTTCAACAAATAGTTAGGCATTATAGAAAAAGACTTTGCTGATGGATTGAAGAAACAATAGTTCATTGAGGCATTGATACCCTCATTTTAGAGGAAGATGAAAGTGGTACCACCTTTATCTTACAAGGGTGCATGCAATAGATGATGGACATTTAAAATGAACAAATGTCCTCATGCACTAGGCAAATAAGTGAATATGATCATGATTTACAGGTGAGCAATAATGGTGACTTAAGATTGGTTCAAACTTTGTGAAGAGATATGCTTCATGTGATGGAGTTAAAGGAGATAATAACAACAATTCAAGGACACACTATGTATGGACTACAACATGGAAGACCAGAACAAGAGAAATTTCCCAAACAAGATGCTCTACAAGATTTGTTAAACAATAGACCATTCTATCAAGGATTGCCACTACAATCTGATGAACAAAAGTGTGCAAGTATGTTGGCGTAACAATTAACACCTCTCAAGTGCAAATTGGTACGAACAGCTATGCACACTGCGTAATGAGTGCTCTTCAAATTAGGAGGGGAAGCTCCCTCGTTGTGTGGACAAATGATTGAAAAAGTAAACTAAACTAATTCCTATCTTTTTGTCTCAGCTGAAAGAGGCACAAGGTTTGCGAGAAACTTCGAACGTTGCAGCCAAGGATTTTCTGGTTTCGCAGATCTTAACTACAATTCAAAACTAGCTAGCTTATACTATCCAATCTCCTCAAAAATTGAAACCGGCATGTCCCCCTTCTAGTTGACATCTCCCCAAGCAAGGATTGCTATTATGTGACCCTCGTAGATCGATAGATTGATAGAGGGTCTTGATGGAGCTTGGCTCACTGTGATTGTCGGCGATTTTGATCGGTTGGTTTTCGTCGGACTGCTCTGGACACTTCTAGCCGAGTTGCTATTTTTAGCAGTATTCAGCACTCAGCGTGGGACCCCTGCTATTTTTAGCAGTATGGATTGTTAGCGTTCATAATCACTTCTTTATTCGTCAGCTTTCAGACGGCTCATGCATCGGATGAATAATGAGAGAAATATTAATATTTAATTGAATTAATTAAATATTAATTAATTGAGTTTATAATATAAAGTTATAATATTTTATTATAACTTAAGTGATTCGAAAGGGGTCACATCATCTAAGGGGCTTTGATTATATTTTATTATTAAAATTTAATCGGAGACTATTGAAAGAAATTAAAAAGAGGAAGTCGAATTATTTAAAATTCCCTATCTTTAAGGAATTCGCACTTTTGAGGAAAATATAAGCTTTGCATTGAAAATCGAGCCATTATGATTATTGATGATTGAAAATTGATCAAGTTTGGTCTGAGCACGGAAGCTTTAGGGTTTCAGTCTCGAAGCATTGGGGAACGAGCCATCTCCAGTGAGAGCGATTCAGAGGGTGTGAGATATCATCCGATTTATTGCCAGGCAAGAGATTTCTTCATCCAGAAGAAGTTACAGAGCATCACAGATATTAAAATATTCAGAGTTTCAAAGGGATATTCAACCAGAGGAGTTTTCTACAGTAGGCGCCTATTCCTCTTAGATCTGGAGATTATTAGGAAGGGCCGTACTCTTTGCATTTAATGCTGTTGCTGCAGCCGTACCATCTGTTGTACCTGGCCGTACTACCATTAAAAAGGCGTATTCTTGTTCTTGGTAAAAACGCCTATCATTCTGGATTCCAGTCTTCACCAGTTTGGGCGCTAGGATACCTGGGATCTTCTGAGCTTGTTAAACAGAGGGAGAAGGGCAAGTTCATCACAGCCGTACCATTCAAGAGGATCATTTATTGCTGCAACAAACCAGGTTCTTTCATTAAAAGTCATTGCTTTTTTTAGATTGCATGTAATTGGATCTCATTTGTAATAAATCCAGAAGACAAATAAATAGACTGGCATTAGTATTCTCCTTGTTTCCAGAGTTGAATAATTTTTATAGAATTTATTTCCAATTTATTGCAAAATCACATTATTGCATTTATGCTCAAAAACACCAAAAAAACCAAAAACTTTAGAAAAACAAACAAAACATTCAGATTCAAAATTAGGGGAAACTTAGGGTTTCTACAGTGGTATCAGAGCTAAATCCTGCCATCCTAAGGGTTTAGCAGTCTTATGCAGCCAGAACAGATTGGCTCTCACAGGTATTACACACGCAGACGTGCTCTGATTGACAGACAACAGAGTTTGAGCAGGCAGCCAGGAAACATGGCTGACAGGAATGACAGGACTGACAGAACAGATAATCTTAGGGCAGAGATTCCTCCAAACCCTAGAGATCAGGATGATGCAGAGGTTTTGCATGCACTCAGAGATTTACGTGCAGGTCAACGGCAGTCGAATGATGTATTGCAGCAGTTGACAGTGGCACTTCAGAGATTAGGTACTCCGAGGAGACCATCACCACATCATGACGATGAGAGGAGTGAAGCAGGATCTCGCAGAGCACCGAGGACAGCCTCACGGACAGCAGATAGGCCCACTAGGCCTACTTTTGTGAGACAAGAGGCCGAGGAGGCTATTGCAGAGGAGGAGCATGAGGAGTTGTTCGCAGACACACTTATGGCAACGAACGAGGAGTGGGAGTTAGTACCACCAGAGGTCAGAGAGAGGATTTCTTTTGACCGTTTTGTCACTCAGAGGCGAGAGCACCACAGAGGTCGACAGGATTGGAGACCTAGATACCAGAACAATGACCTAAAACATGCAACCAACAGGCTTAATTTAGCGATGTTCGATGGTAGTGGTAAGGTGACTGCCCAAGCATGGATTAGTAAGCTAGACACATTTCTTACATTACGCCCGATGGCTGAGAGAGATGCTATTAGATATGCTACATTGCATCTCGAGGGAGTGGCTTACGATTGGTGGCACCACGGTATGGTGACATTACAGCATGACAGGATCACATCATACCAGGAGTTTGTGGACAGATTGGTTGAGCGGTTTGACAGGAAGGATCCAGAATCCTACTTCCGAGACTTGGCTCAGTTGAGACAGAGTGGCAGTTTGGAGTCATATATTGGTGACTTTCAGAAGTTATCAGTCATGGTTCCGAACATTTCAGAGAGACGACTTGTGGTACTCTTCATGGAGGGTTTGACAGAGCCATTGCGAGGTTGGATCAAAGCCTTTGATCCTCCTTCATTACAGGAAGCGATGAAGAAAGCACGGAGTATGGAGTTGGCAGCACCTTCTAGTAGATTCAACCTTGAGGTAACTCCGCTGCCAGGCCTCCACACACAACAATACACAGAAAAGAACTGAGACGGCAACAACAACGCATCCGGCAACCCAACGTCTGACCCTGGGATCCAGAGAGGCCCCACGATCTACGCAGAAGAAGCTTTGCTTCTACCGCGAAGTCTTTATGACGCCAATCACTATTGTCCCCAAGACCTGGCGCGCGAAAATCGAAAGTGATGTGGGCGATAATGGTGATTCGAGCCTAGAATTCGACAGCGTGATAGTTCTCGAGGATTCAGAGCCGTAGGCCGTAGCCTGGGCGCGCAGATAGAGTCAACTTCTCGATACTGTGAGGCACTTATCTAGCATTCAAGAAGGCTCACCTCAGATTCAGGAGTGTTGAAGTGTGACGTAGTGGTCATTAATTTTCCATACAGAGCCACACATACTCTCATAGGATGCTAGACTGCTGAGAAACAAGGAATTCACCACCAGGAGTTCGAGGCATTAGGAGTTAAGGTACGCATGGATACACTTTGAGGTGTGAACGCGTGATTAAGGATCTCCCCTTACGCTTGAACAATTATGAGTTCAAGGTTGATTACTATGTAGTTAACATGGGAGATATTGATTTGGTCTTGGGCATGAAGTGGCTTCATTCACTTGAGGAAGTCACTCTTCGTCTCAAGGACATGGAGATCCGTTTTGATGTTGATGGGAAGACACACATCCTAAAGGCAATACGGGACAGCAACATCCAAACAATTTCTTTTCGTCGGATGGAGAGGCTCATGCGACACGACATGGTAGAGTGGGCTGCCGAGTGCACATTGGCACCTATACAGGAGGGACAGCAAAAGACTGAGTATCATCCGGACATTCAGCAGTTGAGAGTCAAGCATGATAAGGTATTCAGTGATATTCCACCAGGGAGACCTCCAGACAGGGGCATTGAGCATATTATTGAGCTTGAGGAGGGCGCTAAGCCCGTCATGATTACGCCCTACAGACATCCTAAAAGGCTGAAGGATGAGATCGAGAAAACGATCAAGGAGTTACTTGCTATGGGTCACATTCGACCTAGCAAGTCACCATTCGCTTCTTCAGTTGTGTTGGTAAAGAAGAAGGATGGCACATTACGCATGTGTATTGATTATAGAGTCCTGAATAAGAGGACGATCAAAAACAGGTATCCGATACCGCGTATAGACGAGCTTATTGATGAGCTCCATGGTGCATGTTACTTTACCAAAATTGATTTACGATCAGGGTATCATCAGATCAGGGTCCGTGAGCAGGACATAGAGAAGACTGCCTTCCGATGTCATTGTGGGCACTTCGAGTTTATAGTGATGCCATTTGGGCTCACTAATGCGCCGGCTACATTTCAGTCTACGATGAATAGGGTTTTTCATTCACAGCTGAGGAGATTCGTATTGGTCTTCTTCGATGATATCCTTATTTACAGCAGGACTTGGCAGGAGCATTTGGCTCACTTGGAGACCGTGTTGAGTATTCTGGAGAGGGAGTCCTTGTACGCCAAGGAATCCAAATGTGACTTGGGAATGACCGAAGTGTTATATTTAGGTCATATCATCAGTGCAGGAGTGCGGATGGATCCTGAAAAGATCCGCGCTATTATTGACTGGCCTACACCGGCAAACCTGACACAGTTGAGAGGGTTTCTCGGTTTGTGTGGATTCTATCGCCGATTCGTGAATGGTTATTCACGACATGCAGCTCCTATGATAGATTTGCTGAAGAAGGGTGCATTTATTTGGACTCCTGAGGCACAGGAGTGTTTTATGAGGTTTAAGGAGTTGATGACCACATGCCCTGTTTTAGCACTACCAGACTTTACGAAGCCTTTCGAGCTTCAGTGCGATGCATCAGGTGAGGGCATTGGTGCGGTGCTTATGCAGGACAAGCACCCGATTGTGTATGAGAGCCGAAAGGTCAGAGGGCCAGAGAGACTTTATAGCATATATGATAAGGAGATGCTCGCTATCATGCATGCCTTAGCAAAATTCAAGCAGTATCTTGTTGGCAGCAAATTTTGCATCAAAACTGACCATAACAGTTTGAGACACTTCTTGGGGCAGCGAGATCTCAATGATCGTCAGCAGAAGTGGGTCAGTAAATTGCAGGCATATGACTTTGATATCTCGTATATCAAAGGTACACAGAACGTAGTGGCTGATGCTCTTTCACGCAGGCCATACTTGAGCTCTATGGTTCACATTTCGGAGGATTGGAGGCATATGATTGTGGCAGAGTATGCCAGGGACACTTGGGCCTCCAGTATTGTTGAGGGATCGACGGTTGATACCAGGTATACACTTGTGAATGATTTGATCATTTACAAGAACAGGATTTATTTGATCCCAAGTTCAGAGGTGAAGAACATAATCATGCGAGCCTTTCATGATGTACCGACTGCAGGACATCCCGGGTATTTCAAAACCTATAGACAGATACGGGAGAGATTCACATGGAAAGGACTCAAGGAAGATGTTCTTCAGTACGTGCGTGAGTGCCCTGTTTGTCAGCAGAACAAGCAGGAGAACACGTACCCGGCAGGTTTATTGCAGCCACTTCCAATTCCTGACAGGAAGTGGGAATGCCTGTCGATGGACTTCATTACGGGCTTGCCTAAAGCCCAAGGGCGAGATTGCATATACGTAGTTGTGGATCGGCTAACGAAGTATGCCCACTTCTTTCCGATTACCACTACCTACACAACTACACAGGTAGCAGAGGTATTCTTTCGTGAGGTATTCAGACTACATTGGATTGCCTCGGAGCATTGTGAGCCATTGTGATATCGCCCGGAGTCACTTCGGCAGAGGTGTTCGTGACCGGGACCGAAAGCTCACCGAAGCACTGGGGTTACCACCGATAGATGCAGGCGCACGGAGATTGTGAATAAGTGGGTGGAAGGGTACCTCAGAAATTACATTGCAGGGCAGCAGAAGGCGTGGGTCAAATGGATACATTTGTGTGAGTATTGTTACAACACGACCTTCCATATGACTATTCAGATGTCACCTTTCATGGCGTTGTACGGTTATGAGGCGCCGAGTTTCCTTGATTTGCTACTGAGCGACAGTAGAGTGCCGAGTGCTGGAGACTTATTGCAGGAGAGTCAGGATACTATGAAGGCTCTCAAGGAGAATATCGCCAAGGCACGTAATCGCCAGCAAGATGCGATCGCAGAGGACGGCGAGGCATTTTGAGGTGGGTGACATGGTTTACCTCATGCCGCAGCTCCTATCACGTCCACTCTTAGGAAGAGTGGGTCGCAGAAGCTTGCCACGTTATTACGTCCTTTCGTGATCCCCGAGGCGAAGCATGCAGGTGGCTTATGAGCTTGAGCTTCCAGCCAGAGAGCGGTACAATGTTTCATGTATCACGCCAAGAAGGCGCTGGAGATCGTTGTGGTACCGCCCGCAGTTCTACCTCCCTGTATTTGAGACGGTGGTGCTGATTCTAGTACCAGCCCATTCTCGAGCGAGAGACAGCCAAGTAGGAGGACCATCGTGTGGAATATCTTAGTGAAATGAGAGATTTGCCCTGAGGATGCTACATGGAGAGCCAGGATATTCTGCAAAGATCCTGAAGTCGGTGATTGCTCGGAGACGCTGGGCCTCGTGAGGGGCGACCGGCCGTTCCCCAGCTGACATCTCTCCTGCTACCGTGATTTCGGGCCTGGCTGGTGCATAGACGACATCATCACTGATTGGGACATCCCCTAGCCCGAAGTTGCTATTTTTAGCAAGATTCAAAGACTCGGGTCATGGGACCCCTCGCCATTTCTGAAAGATGGATTGTTAGCGTTCAGAATCACTACTTTATTCGTCAGCTTCAGACGGCTCGTGCATCGGATGAATAATGAGAGAAATATTAATATTTAATTGAATTAATTAAATATTAATTAATTGGAGTTTATAATATAAAGTTATAATATTTTATTATAACTTAAGTGATTTCAGTAAAGGGGGTCGCCATCATCAGGAAGGGGCCATTTGACGATTATATTTTATTATTAAAATTTAATCGGAGACTATTGAAATATTTAAAAGAGAGAAGTCGAATTATTTAAAAATCCCTATCTTTAAGGAATTCGCACTTTTCAAGAAGATATAAGCTTTGCATTGGGAATCGAGCCATTATGTCATATTGAGTTATTGAAAATTGATCAAGTTTGGTCTGAGCACAAAAACTTAGGGTTTCAGTCTCGAATGCATTGGGGAACGAGCCATCTCCAGTGAGAGCGATTCAAAGGGTGTGAGATATCATCCGATTTATTGCCAGACAAGAGATTTCTTCATCCAGAAGAAGTTACAGAGCATCACAGATGTAAAATATTCAAAGTTTCAAAGGGATATTCAACCAGAGGAGTTTTCTACAGTAGGCGCCTATTCCTCTTAGATCTGGAGATTATTAGGAAGGGCCGTACTCTTTGCATTTAATGTTGTTGCTGCAGCCGTACCATCTGTTGTACCTGGCCGTACTACCATTAAAAAGGCGTATTCTTGTTCTTGGTAAAAACGCCTATCATTCTGGATTCCAGTCTTCACCAGTTTGGGCGCTAGGATACCTGGGATCTTCTGAGCTTGTTAAACAGAGGGAGAAGGGCAAGTTCATCACAGCCGTACCATTCAAGAGGATCATTTATTGCTGCAACAAACCAGGTTCTTTCATTAAAAGTCATTGCTTTTTAGATTGCATGTAATTGGATATCATTTGTAAGAAATCCAGAAGACAAATAAATAGACTGGCATCAGTATTCTCCTTGTTTCCAGAGTTGAATAATTTTTATAGAATTTATTTCCAATTTATTGCAAAATCGCATTATTGCATTTATGCTCAAAAACACCAAAAAAACCAAAAACTTCAGAAAAACAAACAAAACATTCAGATTCAGAATCAGGGGAAACTTAGGGTTTCTACGAAATAGAGCAGGAATGATTTATACGATAACCTTTAAGACAAGATTTCCAAGGAGGTGACAACACCTATCCGAGGCGTAGGCTGAAAGAAAGGTTATTGGCGATGACATAAAATGATGAACTCTACTTCTGAATTCCCAAGGAGGTGATGTCACCTATTCAAGGTGTAGACATGAAACAAAACTCATTAACACAATAAAAACAAACGATAAGCCTTAATTCTAAATTCCCAAGGAGGTGACGACACCTATCTGAGGTGTAGATATGAAACATAGCTTATAAACACAAGAACACAAAATAATGATCATCCAATCAAAGTGAACAGATACAAAATAACAATATTACAGGAAAATCTGGCTCAACATATATTACTATTGTGTGCAAAAGTTAATTACAAATGAGCAAAAGCTCTTATTTATAGACATCGAAGGGTGTAGGGAACCCTAAAATCACCTTGAGTCAACTACATGCTTGCAAGCATGCAAGATTTTATTGCTAAACCCTAATAAAGGAAACTATACAGTTAACTGGAAAGCTACCATTAGTTAACAAAACATCTAATCTAAATGGACAATGTGAAGCATGCACGTCCTTATTGAAAACAAGTTAACTGGAAAACTACCATCAATTAATGAAAACCCTAAATGAAAACTCCAACTGTACATAGATGTTTCCAAGACAGACATGCATGAGATGTGTAACAACGAGTTAACTCGGAAAGAAGCGTCGAGTTAATTGTTGTGTCTAATGTTTATCCTGAGAGGTAGGACTTGGAGTCTACTGGCCGTGATCTCGAGCAAGTAACCCCTCCACGAGGTTGTTGACTGCATCACCATTTGGAGATCATCACATGTCCTAATTGTCAATTCACTGCTTGTCAACAACTTGAACAATCTTGGAAATCTTTGCACACTTAAACTCGCATTTCACTGATTGGTAACTTTGGCGGCTCTGTAACTAAAGCAATGGCCACTGTTTCTTCTGCGGCTTTATGTCTCTGACGCTTCTCACGTTTTTCACGCTTTTCTCTATGGAAGAGTGTTGTATGATGAAACCACGAAGTTTGACTATGAACCCTCTGGTTGTGAGAAATGCAAACTAACTTACTGCACACGCAGTATTCCAATAGTATCAACCCTCTAAACCAGCCTTTGAAGACAATCAGATATACGAGGCATGAAACCATGGGGACTTGAGTGACTACCCCTGTCAACTCTTCGGATGCGCTTGATACAAATCGGTGTCAACTTTTTTGATGAAATCATGAATTAAGATTGATTTTTCTTGAATTAAGTCTGCGTGAATTGCATTTTGAAAAACTCGCCCGTTGACTATAAACACGGCTATATTCTGACAATTTTCTTTGGAAAGCCGAAATGACCCTTGATGAGGCTAAAAACAGCCTGTCGGAGGGCAATTTTTGCCAAAAATTCTGAAACGTGGGTTTTGTCCAGAAAATGATTCTAAAACAACCCACAACGTCAGAATTGCGAAAAAGTGTCGTTTAGCTTGACATGCAAAAGCTTTTCCGAAAAAAGTAACTGCGGGCAACAAAGGTTGCGGGGGGGCAATTTTTCCGAGAAAATCTGAAATGTGAGTTTTGTCCAGAAGACGATTCTAAGACAACCCACAACGTCAGATTCGAAAAATATCGACTTCTACTCCACCATGCAAAGGAATTTCAGTTGAGAAAATCAAAGCCTCGAGATTTGAAGCTTTGGAGTAAATTTTCCTTAAAAATTCTAACACATGAGTTTAATGAAGGAAGTCGTGCACAACCAACCCAGATGATTAGATTTATCAAAAGTCGCCGAATCTTGGACAAGCGAAGAAAACCTAAGACGAGATTAGAAGAAATTAAGACAAAAGATAGAAGTTTTTATGCTCTGCTCCTGCTAAAATCGCCATCTTGTCTTGAAGTCTGCTGATTAATCTGGACTTGTACCTGCAAGGAAATCTAAAAAACAATCTTTGTAGTGCCTTAGAATGTTGACTGTTGAAGAAATTCGCTCACTCAGTGAAGAAATTCGCTTGCTCCTCAACCTGCTGTGAGAGAAATGGACGCCATCTTGAAATAAATAAAGAAATATGTAGCTTAAAGGTGCCAACTACAAGAATAAAACCCCGATTTCAAAAGAAATCTTTTGATTGGACCCCACTTAGTTCAACTGTCATTGACTCGGAGTACCGAAAAATTAAAAATAATAAAATATTCAGTTCTCCCTTACATGCGAATTTGTAATTTAACATTTAAAAAGGCGCCAATATTAGAATATTGAGCAAAATTGCCCCTTTAAAACTGACATGCAAAAGACTGAAATTTAAATATTATTTTAATGAGTTAAATGAAATCTCTGCATTCGGGTGCGCTTAGAAAAATTTCCTGATTCCAAAAAGTCCAAATTTGACTCTCCAGGCGTCCCCTAGCAACAGTTATGAGATTTTTCGCTAACTTCCTATTTTATAGCTCACTGAAAAGTTACGATTGCCCTTGTTGAGCTTTGATTTCTGAGTGCTGATTGATGCTGTGACTGAGCTAAGATATCCATTGCGAAGCCTGAATCTCAGAGATGAAATGTTTGCTGGGAGTTGCAACTGCTAAATACAATGTTTGATGCCTCAAAAAATTAGGCGCCTCTAATTAAATTGATGCAAGATCTCCAGACTTGGCCATTTCTCTGTTTTTCCATCTCACGCTTCGAACTGCCGCTGCTGGTGAACGATGGCTCCTATCGAGTAGATGATTGATTCATCGTGTAGCTGGAAGAATTCCGCAACCAACGACTGTATGCAAGGAATTTGAAAGCTGCATTAGGAACCCCAAAAGCAAGGGTGCCCCTAGCCTGTGAAGGCACAATCACTAATTTGACAAAAGTATAACTTTTATTCGGACGTCATACTTTGACCGGTAACACTAGGAGCTGGAGTGCTCCGATTCGTGCACTGACAATCTCTTTGCATAGCTAGAAGCACTGAGAAGAGATATCTCTGGAGGTGACGAAGCGAGAAAACTGCTTCTAAGACCTCAAAAAGAAGGGCGCCTTTTTCAAGGGAGTGTGTAATTCCCACACTTAGCCATTTTTTTGGTTATCTGTATTCTCCAGTGACCTCCACTGACCCTTCATGTATGGGCATTTGACAAATTCTGAGGGCTAACGGCTGGAGTCGTTGGATAGCTAGGAGAATTTTGCACAAGTCTCGTGAAGACTATGACTGCAAAAGACCCCATCTAGCAGGCCTAAAGGCTAGGCGCCCCTGGCCTATAGAGGTACAGGTGTGTATTTCTACATTTTTCCACCCTCTGTTTTACATGCTTGGTAGAACTTCTGCCACGATCACTCAGTATATCGGATCATCTTTGCGAACTGGTGCGTTGCGGAGCTGAGCTGAACTAGAAAAGATCCCTCAGAAACAGATTTTACAGATTGATCCATCTGAGGGGTCAAATTCAAGGGTGCCCCTGGGCTATAGGGGCGCATAAATTGTAAATTTGACAGCCTCTGTGACATGCACTCTCCTCATACCTTCAGCTTCTGACTTCAATTGCCGGAGTTCTGCACTTCGGATGACTTCGCTTGATAGCTCATCAGAAAGTTGGTTAAATTTTGAAGAGTTTGAATGTATTTGCAAACGAAAGCAACTAAATTTGGTCCTTCAAAAAGAAGGGCGCCCCTGGGCTACAGGGGCACAAATCTGCTTTCTGCAAAATGTCTTCATTTGTTTCATGTTCTGTAAACATTGTTCTGGCCACTGAATTGACCTTGTAGGAGTATAATTCTGTCGTGAAGCACTTCTCCATCATAATATGCCCTACTTTGAGTCCTAGGTTCAGGTTCTGACCTCCAGGTACGGACCAATTGCTATTGACGATTGACATGACACTGACCAAAGTCCATACTTGACTTGCCTAAAAACTGTATTTTGACATCATTTTAGCAAGGTTTAGACTCTTTTAAGCAAAATGCCTTAATGAAGCAAATTTTTTTTGGTTTGGGTACAACAAAGTACTTTTCACTCAAGGAGAAAACTCAACCCCATCCACCACACCTCCAAAGGTGCATAATAAATTATAATAAAGTTGCATCTCCTAGAGGCTATCACAATCATGCTAGAAAAACAATGGTGTGGAAGTTAAAGTCGGATAAGTAATGACTACAATGGTTTGCTTATTGTGCAATCCCAAAAGTACAATGAGAGGATACTTTACAAGAGATTGTCCCGGGAACTAAGGTAGCATGGGACTGTGTTGTAGATAGTGTGGATGGGGAGACCATGATGATACAAATTATTTGAATTAAATATCTAACCTAAACATCAACATAATTGATGGGGCTAAAGAAGAGGAAATGTTGGCCATCACACATGCCAGAGCCATGAATAGAAAAGAAAAAGATGTTTGAAGGCAAGGGCCAAAGTAGACCATTCTATGGTTAACGAATGATGCCAATGGCCTAAACATGCAAGTATGGTAGAGAGCCAACTAGAGTTGGACAAAGATATTTCAAGATAAGTACTTTGTAAAGGCCCTTGCTCCAGGATTGGAAGGTTTTTGCGATTTACTTCTTATTGGATTGACAATGCAGACATATTGTCAACCAATATCATAAAGATATGCCAGAACTTAATTTCCAGATTCACAATTGAAATGAATTGAGCTTTTGCAACATATAAATTTGCATTACTTCTTTCATTGCAACTTTTCGAAATAGAGCCATTCAGAAAGTGATATTAAGGCATACACAAATGCAACTTAAAAATCAGATATCGGATTATGGAAGTATTTTAAATATTGCAGAGACTCATATTATAAAAAAAATACCAGATATACACTATTCCCAGGTACAAATATGCATCTTAAAATACTTGTTGCTGCCAAAATGAAAAACACGGCTCGTATGAGTTCCCACAATTTGCACAAGGATGGTGGCTATAGAAAAGATTTCGATAGGCTCTCAAATGATGCCATAAGTCCTCTCTGACTGTTGCTGACTTCAGAGTAGGTGGCCCCACACACTCTAAACTCCAGCACACCTTTTAATCATAGTTCGGTTGCTAGCAATAGATGGCACAGAAGTTAATTCGATGGCAATGACCCCTTTTTGACTGCTGAGAAGTATCCACGTCAGTCTACAAACAGCCAAATGAGATTGGCGTCATCCCCTTATGGCGTCGATACCTTCCAAAACCACGATCTCCAAAAAGGTTGGTGGCTATATTTGAATACTTATGACACCCCAATAACCTTCCAAAAACCCACACAATGGTAAAGGTCCACGATTTTTAGCCAATTAAATAAATCCTCCAATGCAATAGCCTTGTAAAAGAAATTGAGTAGGATTAGGCAACTGAATATGTATATTCTAATAGGCCGACTATTTCCCACTCACATGGCCACCTCAAAGCTTATGGCTTCCCCAAATGTATGCATTAATTCTGCCTTGAATAAAACCTGAGTGCAATAATATCTGAAACTCTTGACTCCTTGCCTCTGAATGATATTGATGATGTAATTGACCAGCTTGTGTCATGAAGGGTTTGAATTCGATGTGAACTGGAAATATCGATAACCCCTGCAAATTTGTCTCCGAGGGAGACTCACAAATTTGATCACTTTCCATAGGCTAGGGTGGAATCGTTTCACACCGAAACTCCAATCTTCAAGCCCAAGAACTCTCTGCAAAATAGAAGAAATATAAACTCCTATGATGAAATGAATTTCCAAAATGTACTTTTATATCTTCCCGTGAATTGCCTTTTTCCCTCTCAAATATTTAAATATTTGAATTTTAACTTTAGGAGGTAAATATAATAAAGTTACTATAAATATTATAGCTCCACTTAAGTCACTTAAAATAATATTAATTAATACATATTATTTGTATTATTTGCTTGAAAAGAATAATATTAAATAATCAATAATAACTCCCATATTTTCATTTAATGGCTTATGGGAATTAAATAAGCCATTAAATCATCCGGACTAACAATTGGAAGGGGACATTACATACTTCAAAGTTCAAACCACTGTACTACTGAAAGATGTATATTTATTGCAAAACATTTCAGAACTCCAGACTGCCATAGGGACTGCCATATTGTTACCTAATAATGGTTGAGAAATGAAACATGCTATGGCCCACTTAGCTTCATGGGATAAAGATGAGAACCAATGATCAAACCCCCGTTGTTAGGAGATCGAGTGATGTAGTCTATGCTCTTGACTGTGAACTACCTGGAAAAGCTTGAGTAAGCCCACTATTTGACCTCCAACTTTTCAGTTAGAAGAAGTTGATGAGCAATGTATAAAGGTGGTGGAGATTCTGATGGCACCAAAAGCATTGATTGGAACCCAACCATTTTTGTTGAATTTTGTAGTCATCTCACTAGATAAAAGGCATATGATGCATTGTTAAGCCATGGTTGGCTGATGGTAACCAAAGCTGACAATAATTGAAAAAAGAATATTATCTCCATTGAAAATAAAGGTAAGAAATATATAATAGATATGAGAAATAAGGCAGCAAGATAGACATAAAAAGATGATAATAATGCAAGCGGGTTGTCCCTGTTTGTAAGCCTTTAGTTCTTCCTAAAACAAGTCCACTCACCTCCCCTTGAATTATGCTTTTCTCATGCATCGGTAAGTTATTGCTTGCAGCAGAGAGTTGCAGTCTCTGAATATATGCCTTTGCTGGAATTTGCAGTGAAAATTTCATCGATCATTTTTGAGACGTAGCTAGTAATCCCTTTATGAAGTATTTAAACCCATAACAAAGATTATTATTGCTTATCAGTTGCTAATATTTTGTTGCCTTGGAAATAATGAACATTTTTTTACTGCTCTGTAAGTTGGATAATTAAGTGTTATGTTTGCTTTCCCTTGTGTAATTTCCAATGAATTAGATATCTTTTAAATGTTATTTAAAGTTTGTCTTATATATTCAATATGTTAAGTCACCTATTTTGGTTATCAATTTACAAGTGAACTAGTTTTTGTGTTATTTGACAGACATATCTTCAAAAACTGATAACTTTGGGACAAGTTTCTTCGTCTTGCAAAATTGCACTTCATTGCATGTGTTGTTTACTAGAAGCCATTCCCCACTTCAATTATCGAGATAGCTTGTTAGCTGCAGTTATTCCACACATGAGCTCCATTGATGATTCAAGCAGGTTTGCCTCCTTATTATACTTAATGTGTTGTCAAAGTGAAAACTTTTCTGTGGGAGCAATACCATGCATCTGTTAATGCATGAGTTACTGGCTGTATTCTTAAAGTACTATTGTACAAATGTCTCTGCAGAAATCTGAGTGCTGCAGCGGTAAGATCATTGTTTTTGAATGAGGGAAAGCATGGTGGTGATGCCACAGTGGAGGCTGTTGAACTAATAGCAGATTTTGTAAAGCGGCATCATTGTCGTCTTCATCCTAATACCATTGAGGTATCTAGAAATCACATTTAAATGGTTGAAATATGTAGAAGTTGGTTTTTCCTATGTATGGTTGAAATAAGTAGAAGTTTATTTTTCCTATCTTTTTTATTGATATAGATTTCTATCAATTTAAGACCTTAGCCTTGAGTTCAGATGCTTTGAGCAGTTAATGAGAGGAGTTGGACAATGTTAGGGTGATTATATTGTGCTCACTGGTTAGACTATCTTAATCAGGTTGTTGTTTACATTCTTCATATAAATGCTCTTACTCTTGCTGTTGATTGAGAAATTACTAAGAGATAAAATATTGATTTACCACATCAAACTGATAATTTAAATGATGGTTGTAGAGGTGTTTTAGATTATTTATAAACCATCGAGAATGCTAATCCACCCTACTGATGATTCTACATTCCATCAAATTGGAAGTACTTAACTGAATGTATGCATGAATGGCTAAGTTTTAATTCTTGAAAGTGGAAAGGGAAAAGCCTAGGTCAGAGGCTCATGCTGGTATAAATACACCGAGGTTGTGCTGTTTTTACAGGGTGGAAAACCCTTATCAATTTTGTAAGACAATTAGAGATCTGCAACACTCTATCTAATCTACAGTTTAAGAATGGTAACTAACTAAGCTGAAGTGTAACTAACTAGTTTTCTTACTAGAGTTTCCTTTGCAATAATGAACGGAAAAGATAAACAATCTGAACAATAACTACATAAACAATTCATCAATTAACTTCTAGTTTTCAATTTTAGCTGAAAAAGAAACAATTAACTGTTTATATAACCAAAAACCACAATTGGTTAATAACTAACTTTTCCATTACTTTCGAAATGAAAAGAGCATTTATTACAGCTATGAAATAAACATGTTAAAGTAAATATAATTGAAATTAAGAGAGAGAGAAAGAGTTACAAGAAAGTATAGTTTGAAGGCTGGAATGCTAGTA
The DNA here is from genome assembly GCA_007258455.2 of Sequoia sempervirens. Lineage (NCBI taxonomy): Eukaryota > Viridiplantae > Streptophyta > Pinopsida > Cupressales > Cupressaceae > Sequoia > Sequoia sempervirens. The sequence continues at coordinate 57,376 of VDFB02263935.1, forward strand.
CAGGACTCTGTCTTCAAGGGAAAAAGAAATATCATCAAGGGCTTTTCCGCCCAACCAAAGACCTTCTGCTCTCCCGTGTTTCTTCAACTGAAGAAAACCGACCCTTCACGAGGGCAGTCAATAAAGGATCACATAAATACCATCATGCCATCTGGGCCTGGTGTCAAGAACCTCTACTACCTTGGTCAATCTATCACTATAGGATCTCCTAACTTGAAAGACCATTCTGACCAGGGGTATATCTGATTCTTGATGTTTGGCAAATGCTTAATCTAAGCATCATAACCTTGGCCAAGGAATTTATCAATAACGTGCACATTTCTAGTGCTATCAGCACTATCAACCTTGCTCGGCAATTAAAGGCTTGACCCTTGGGTTAATAGTCTAGTGACTTGGTTCATTATCATTCACTTCAATTAAGGATCAAATGCTTACTTTATCTATATTTAAAGAGGGAAAGATAGACTTATCACCATTGGGGAACTCTTTAGTTTTTAATGTTTAAAATTCATTTAATGGACTCGGAGAGAAGAGGAAATTATTCTCGATTCCAATTCATGAGTTAAGAGAATAGAGTAAAGAGAAGATTAAAACTTAGGCATTGACGAAATAATTCATAGCATATTTTGGGTAAAAGATTGGATTAACAATCAGGTTTGGGAATAATAAAGAAGAATTATTCGAGTGCGAAGTCGAAATATCAACACCGGCCATGACTAAACAAGAAAGAGTCTTTCAGTGGATAAGTTCAGATATTATGCAAGGAACTGATATCATTTAACTACAAACAAGACAATGAAATTCACTAAATTGCTAACCAATGCTTGGTGTTTACAAGAACGAAATTAAGAACCTTTCAATGCATGAGATTTAAACAAATTAAAAGACACTCATTACGTGCCTGGAGATGCGATTCAACAGCTCAAGAATTCTTTGGCGTCTTCTTCCAAGAACAGGACGTAAGCTTCAGAATTTCGGTTCTTCACAATCTCGAGAGGAGAGACAGAAACGGCTTCCTTAAGATCTTGGAAAGATTTTTTTTTTTTTTTTCTTGCACCAGATTGGTAGTGAATGAATGCAAAGAAATGGCGTTCGCTAGGAAGAATCAAATAGAGCAATGAAAACAACAAAAAAGCCGATTGATAGAGGAGAAGAGAGAGTGAGGAGTCGTGCAAAATAACGTTCTAACAAGGTAGCCAAGAGAATGCTAAAATCAAGATTGCCAAAGCCAATGCGAATGCCAAAAAGAATGCAAACTACTGTAAGTCGATGCAAAAGTGGTCAGAGAGAAAAGAGTGAAGCTTGATGGAAATTATATAGAATGTAGTTCGAATAAGAGAGATCAGTATGAGGTGAATGCCCGAGTAAAGAATGCGCCCCGAAGATGAGTCCGCATGTCTTCTCTCTTGAACGTTTTGATCAAGAAAAGGAGGCAAGGGTGGCAAAGGTTACCGCCTCAATACAAAAATGGATCTCTCATGATTTCAAAATCACGACTTAAGAGATGACTTTAATACCGGCTTGGATATTTAGTTAAATTTCTTCCCAAGGTGCGCTTAAGGTATGACTTCTAAAGGAGTACGATGATGCTCAATTTAATTTGACTTGTTTGTATAATTTATTTAACTAAGTGAGAAATATTCCAAGGTTACGACTTCAATGTAGCCACCTTTCACCTACTTGTGGCTTGATGATAATTTGAACCTTTATAGACTACGACCTCTCCTTGATGATATTTCCCTTTCCCTCGAGGTGTTGGCGATTGTGCAACCACTTGACAAGGAAATAGGGTTAGACCGTTCTCGATATCATTTTAAAATAAAATAAAAAAAAACTCGTCAACACATTCACTATATACATATATAAGGAAATCATCCATAATTGCAGTTATAACAAATAAATTAAAAATTCTTTTTCCAATTTCACATTCTCATGAAAGGTAGTTCATCACAACTAACATAACGACCATAATTACATTGTCATAATTTTGTTCAAGACAAAAGGGATGTAACAAGATTGTTCCATAACCATGAGATTCTCAAGTAATAACCATAATTTGTATCATACATGAATTGTAAGACATATGATGAATATCCTCGTTATCAGAATCCTTTATGCCTGTTAATTGTCCATTCATGTTGGGAACCTATATGTGTTATTATCTGATATGAAGATGCACATTAAGAGCAAGAGAGTGTGTAACAATTGGTTGGACTTCTACATTTGTACACTCTTTATTGACATTAATAAATAGGAGCAGTGATACAAGAAACAGAATGATATGAGGCTCATACAAATCTGCTTTTCCAGAAGTAAAAAAATTGAAGGTGTGGCATGTGTGTATCCTTGGAATTAAAAAGACGTTAAACTAAATTTAGATTCATTGAGTTAGACTCTTATTGGATAAGGAAAGAATATAGGTACTTAGTGGATGCATTAAAACGTTTACAACCTCTCGCCCACTTCACATTTGGACCATAGGTCCTCCTTAGACCAAAGGATCTTCTTAATATATCTTTCCAACCCTGTTCTTTTCAGCAATGTATAATTTCTTTTGTGCTTTCTTTAGGAATATGAAATCTTTCGTGAAGAACATCCCAAGGAATCAGCCCCACCTTCCCAATAATTTGTTCAATCACTTTCAGACCTTCTAAACTTTAGTAGAGCATCCCCTAGTAGATGCCAGTGGAGCATGTTCAAGACCCCACCAGATAGTCCTAAAAGCCAAAACCTAGTATTTATTACCTGAAATCATCTAATGGCCTTTAGTAATTCCTCTTGCAAATACCTAGGCCTTACATGTGGAAGAAGAAATAAGGGAGCTAGATTGATTAACCAAACAAAACATCCCACAAGTGTAAACTAGGCCATTGAGGGCAGTTTTTTCGAGAGCTGTTGGCCAAATTGTGTGTAAACCTTTTATTCTAAGGTTCATATCTGGTCATGGCCTTGATTATCCAGTTAACAACAAGAGTGACACCTTGAATAAACAATTTTTTTAGCTCCATTGCTCCAATTTCTTTAGGCTTAGTACCCTACACATAGGCAATTGCATGATTTTTCTTGTTACACTTTCCATCTGACCACAAAATGTTTCCAATCAACATATTCATTTGATTCAAGTGAGACGAGCATACTAATCAGCAAGAAGAAAAAAATATAGTGGGGGAGGATAATGCCTCTTGACAAACTTGGTACTTGCTTGCTAGAGAAAGAAAATCCCCTTGCCAGTTGGAAACGTTTTTATTCACTTTTTCCATTACCCACCTCCACAATTGTTTGAAGGATGGGTTAAGGGCAAAAGGAATCTCAAGGTATGTAATAATTTTATCAGGTCTAGTTTCCACCCCTTGTCCACTAACAAATCATGAGGGGAGGGGATTCTTTCTTGCTAAGAATTTTAGATTTATTAAAAATAATTTTTGATTCAAAGGAAATACAATAGACATCTAAACTTTTCTTCATATTCTCAAAATTTTCTTTAACCATCTCGGTGAATAGTGTTGTATCATCAACAAATTGCAGCTCTAACAAAGAATCCTCTCTAGGCAAAGCAAGTCCTTGCATAGGAGGACCAAGTCAATAGTCTTTTACAAATAATAACTTTTGTTTCATGTACAAATAAGGAAGGGGCAAGAGGACACCCTTTCCTAATAGACCTATGCTAGGGAAACGATGCAAATAATCAACAATTCATACAAACTTGTGTTGAGGCATCCTTGAATGCTATACTGACAAATATGTAGAAAAAGTCGTCGATGCCTAAGATTTCAACACAAGTAGAATAAAAGGCCATTCAATTCTGTTGTATGCCTTTTCGAAGTCGATGAGAGCCATAACATTTTGCTCTGACACCCCAATTCATCCACGCCTAACTTGTCAAAAGGTTATCCATGATATATCTTCTAAGTACAAAGTCAGTTTGAGTAGGAGTTATAAGCTTGGGTAACAACTTTATCACCCTTGTGGCCAAAATCTTGGCTAAATTATTGTAAGAAATATTTAACAAAGTTACAGGTCCCTAGTTCATAATTTAGGATGAGTCCCAGTCCCCTTACTTGGATAATAGTTTGATCGCCCCCTTGTTAATGCCATTGGTCGAGGAGCTCGCAAAAATTGCCTCTTTATGCACCTCAAGCAAATGGTGGCCTATTTGATCTTTGTTTTCCTTATAGAATTCCGTGGGGAACCCATCAACATCAAGGAGCTTTTCATTGCCTGATTACATCCTTTATCTCATCGACAAAAACATTGTTGTTAAGAGCAATGACATCCTTGTGGCCAAGCTTACGATGGAGTACCTTAGCAACAATGCCTCTAGCTTTGGAGATGTCTTGACTAAAATTCTCTAATGAAAAGAGATCAATGTAAAAGGATTGAAAACCCTTCTTGATTTCATAATCTTCTTCTACTAGTACCCCTTCAATAACAGTAGCTCAAATGTTTCTACTACTATGCTTTACCCTCAAGAAATTGAAGAGAAATTTGGCCTCAATTTGGCCAAGTCATTCTTGACCTCAATTTAGCACCTCTAACATTAGAGAACTGTTCATAGCTAAGCTTTTGCTTCATACCCATGCCATGCTTTTGTAGGTTTTCATCAAAAAGAGCTGCTTGAAGTTTGCATTCAACTCCAATAAGTCCGTCTTGCAATTTCCTGCACCTTTCAGCTCTTCTTTTAACTTTATCTCTACCAAACATTCTCATAAATTTCTTAGAAGCATACATAACCTTGTGCCACCTAGAGATTTCAGACCCTTAAGAGAGTTTACCAAAATTCAAGGTCCAAATATTCAATAATGTATTATAGTAGGAAGTCTTATTTAGATGAGAACCATTCAACTTATATAGGCCTTTAAAGGTAGGAGGCTTAGGGGGGGAAGAAAAGGGGCAAAAGTCCATCTTAATAGGATGATGGTTTGATGGAATGGAGGGGATCACTTTGACAATATTCTTATCTAGCATAGGGGCTATACGGATACCTATCAAGCCTTGAAATCACCCTTTTGGACCGTTTATGAAAATTCGACCATGTGTACTAAGTGCCTTTACAATTCTTCTTGCTCCTAGATAAAGGATCAATCAAATTTCTTCTCCTTTTGAGTTTAGTTGAGAAAAATTGCTTCATTACCTTTCCAATCAAACTTACAATCATCTTTCTTATTGTCATTGCTTTCCATCATACCGAAAGCCCAACCAACCCAAGGCACATTCTTAAGGTCATTAGCCATCCAATTTCATAGGTTTGTCCTTTACCTATGGTATTTTGGTGCATACATTGAACATATACCAAACACCTTATCCTACATGACCATTTCAATCCAATCACCATATTACATGGCAAAATATTAGAGATCATAACATTGGATGCAAGCTAAGGGTTTTAAGAGAATAAAAACACCCCCTTTACCTTTCTCATGTTTTGATGAGAAATACAAGTCTTAGGCCAGATTACTTTGACAAGCACTTCCTAGACTCCACTTCCTGCAAAAATAAGCATTCTAATTGAGGTGTTTGAATCTACGCAATTCTATGATAGTGTATTTTTTGTCTAGGGCTTCCAACCCCCTTACGTTCCAGCTTATAACTTTCATCAAAACAAGAAAAGGAGAAATACAAATTATTGAATAAAAGGGGAGTTGTATCTTCCTTTGCATAATCTTTCAAAACATGAGGGTAGAACAAGATTCATTAACTCCCCCAATGAAACCACTCTTATCATCACATCCAAGATCAATACCAAAGCTTCCACCCCCTAAAATGGTAGAACCCAACCCCAACCCTTTAGCTTGAGGAATATTTTTTTCCTTTTGGAGGACCACTTCAATTAGTCTTTAGAACTAGTCTCCAACACTTTACCAACAATCCCATTTTTAGAATATTGTAAGGAAGGCCTAGGGCTATTCACCTTTAAAGTTAAACCATCAAGTAATTCAAAACAACAAATGCTTCTTTTATTATTATTATCGTTAAATTCTATATCCTCAACTCCATAGGAAGAAGGGATAGGTTCATTAGATGACTTCATATTTGACCCAATAGGCCCTATCCAAATTATTGTTTAACATGAATAACCACGTTGTTTAACAAAGAGAAGTTCATCCTTAAACGACCATCATTCTTGCAAAAAGACCAAGCATTCAAGGAACCTAACTCATTAATTTTTGTAACTATAAACATAACCATGAATTGAAATAGCAATACATTTAGGAAAGCAAATAGTTTATTTCAATGAAATCAACAAACTTGCATTCATATTGCGCAAAGAGGATCCCTCTATTTTAATCACTTACCCTAATAGCTTGGGAATTTAAGGCAACATAAACCTCAAGTGAGGTGGGGCGTCACATATTTCAATCCATCTAGGAAAATACTACAAAATAATATCCTTAGGGTTCTGAATGGGATCCCGAGCAAATGATTTGAACGTAAAGCGACCCACATTAAGAAAAGCTCTTAGCTATGACTCTTTTTTGCATATTAGTGTTCTTTAAACAAAACCAAAAGAAACCCTTTTGTAGCATTCTACAAAATGTAATGTAAATACCAAATTTCTTGCCGTACTCAAAGGCAATCCAATTGTAAAATTTTTCCATGAGGGCAAGTTCTTAGGAGTTAGAAGAACAAAGAAAATACCAATAGATTTAAGCCTTATTTCTTCCTTTTCAATCACAAACATCATAGCTTTGTTTGGAGTCAAGGACAACATAAGGGGCTGCTTATCTTGCTTGCTATTTACTTGCTTGTGTTTGAAGAAACCCTCCATGAACACTGCCACATAATTTTCACCTGCACAAATTTCTACTTTCTCCCCCAATATTAGAGTTTCTTCGAACGATTCAAAACTATCACTTTTGCTAGTAGGTTTTTGTTTTGCTTCAAGTCTGCAACAAGTTTCCAGCTGCAAGTTTGAAGCTACAGCCAAGGTATGTCAATTTTTTTTTATAGTTTTCTAAGTTTTTACCTTGCTAGTGAGTTTGAAGATTGAAAAATGTTTTCATTGATTTGGTTTCAGACTTTCAACCATAAAAAAAAATACAAAATGAGCAGCAACAGTAATAGTGACAGTCATGAGGGTAGTAACAGTGAAAATGAAGTTACAAGAATGTCAATAGACCCTTCTTCTAACTCTGTAAATCCAACCCAAGCTTCTACAAACCATTATGCATGCCCTATACCCTCTCTTCAAAGGTTTGCAAAAGGCCATTTCAACTGTAAGAAACCATTACATCAGTTTGCCATAGATGTGACTGCCAACAAGAGGAGGAATTCAGGGGGCAGCAAGAAATGGCTTTGTCATGCTTGTGAAACTCATTACCGTGGGAACTATACTAGGATTAGAGGCCATCTAGTGCGTGACAGTGGAAAGGGTGTTAAGAGTTTGTGAGGCAATAACATTGGAGCAGCAGCTGGAATTTGCAAAGTTGGCTGGGGTAAGTGATGATCAAATCATTACCATTCAAAATAAAAAATGGCCATTAATTGATTTGCATGCCTCTTCCAATGTTTCAATTGGAGAGAGTTGTGATAGAGGGAAGAGGAAAGGAAGTGATAAAACTTTAGTCATGGGGTTAATGAATGTGCAAAAACATGAGCAAGCCGATGATGTAGTGGCCAAATTCTTTATTGCACATGCTCTTCCATTTCATTTGGCAAGTTCACCTTATTTCAAAACTATGGTGAAAGAAATATTGACAATTGGACCCTCTTATGCCCTCCCTGGAGAACATAGATTGCGTACTTCCCTCCTTGACAAACAATATTCAAAAGCTACTATGATGATGGAGGAGATGAGGCAAACATAGATTAGGACCGGTTGTTCCATTGTCATGGATGGGTGGACTGATATTTGACATAGGCCACTCATTAATGTTATTGTTACATGCCTCATTGGTTTATACTTTCTTTGAGCTATTGATTGTTTTGGGAAGCTTAAAGATGCTGATTTTTAGTTTGGCATTTTGAGGGAGGCCGTAGAGGAGGTTGGGCCTTCTATTGTTGTGTAGGTTGTGACAAATTCAATTCATGTTTGGAAGCTAGCTGGTTTGATGATTGAGAGTGCGTACAAACATGCTTAGTTCTGTCATGAAACACAGGGTTGACAGAAAGCTTCACACAACTCTGGTTATCACAATGAATGATAGTTGGCTCCATTGATTGTCCAAACAATCTTGCAAGGAGCTTCCGAAGCCACACTGCTTCTCGAGCTGCCACACTAGCTGCAATAAACTCGACTTCTATTGTACTTAGTGCCACAAAAGACTACTGCCTGCTACACCGGGATATCATCACAGACCCCAAATTGAAACAACACCCAGAGGTGCTCTTCTGATTAGTAAGACACCTTACCCAATAAAAATCAGTATAACCATGCAGCTTCAAATCCACACCTAAAGAATATCTCAACCCATATCCAACTGTGCCATGCAAGTATCTCAGGATATGTTTGGCTGCAACTAGATGTATTTTCCTTGGTTCGCACATGAACTAAGTGCACTCACTGCAAAGCAAATATCTGGTCTAGTATTGACTAGATACATAAACGATCCAATCAACTGCCTGTACATCGTGGAATCCACCAGGTCTGAACTAGCTGCAGCCTCTTTAAACTTATGCAAGTTGGTCTCCATAGGCGTAGACATGGATTTGCAATCCATCATACCAAATTTCTTCAGAATATCAATAGTATACTTCCCTTGACTTAGAATCGTCTCATCAGGCTTCTGCCATACTTCTAAGCCAAGGAAGTAGTGCATGAGACCAAGATCCTTCATTTCAAATTCAAAAGCTAACTCCTTGCATTTGATAATGAGGTGATCTTCTCCAGTAAGAATCAAATCATCAACATACAGAACCAAAATCAATGCTTCGCCATCAATTACCTTGAAGTACAGGTTCAAATCAACATCGTTCTTTGAGAAGCCCAAGCTTGACAGGAACGATCAATTCTTTCGTAGCAAGCACGAGGAGCCTGCTTAAGACCATACAAGGCCTTCTTCAGCTTGCAAACATGAGACTCCTTCCCATGTACCTCAAATCCATCAGGGTGCTTAATATATACTTATTCCTCGATTACACCATTCATAAATGTTGTCGTCATGTCCATCTGGTGAATCTTCCATCCTTTAGATGCAACAATAGCAATGATGGTCCTGACTGAAGAATAGTGAGCAACTGGAGCAAAGGTTTCCTCATAGTCAACTCCCTCTTTCTGTGAGAATCCTCTAGCCATGAACCTAGCCTTGTACTTCTCAATGCTTCCATCAGCCGCATGCTTGATTTTGAAGAGCCATTTAGAAGATACCACAGATTTACCTTTAGGTCTAGGTACGATGCCCCAAACATCATTCTTGAGAATGGATTGATACTCTTCAGACATAGCATCTCTCCAAACCTGCTGACTAGTAGCTTCCTCAACACTGGAAGGCTCAGATTCGATGATTTGACTCATCAATGCAACATAGCTGGAAAACTTGGGAGATCTCTTGCTTTCTCTGAAAGTTCCTCTTGGTGTTGCAAACCTTTCTGCCTCTTGCATTGTTTGCCTAGCCCAAAGAGGTCTCTTACGACCAATCACAATATCTGTAGGCCCATCAGTAGGTTCCAAGGGCTCGACTGGATCATCATCTTCTTTAGGTTCAGGAGCCTCCTTCTGAATCTCAGGAGTTTGGTCAACTTCCATATCTTGGGGAAACTCTTCATTAGCTTTCTCCATGTGAGTGCCCTTGGATCTTCTGAATGCAACATCCTCCTCAAATGTGACATCTCTACTGATCTCAATCAACTTCTGACCTGGAATGTAGTTTGTGTAGGCTTTTGATGTCTCACTGTAACCTACAAATATCCCCTTCTTGCCAGAAGGTTCCAACTTTGTCCTTTTGTCCTTACGCACATGAACATATATAGGACAACCAAAGATCGTTAAGTGACTCACTTCCGGCTTCAACCCTGTGAATGCTTCTTCGGGAGTCATGTTCTCTAGAATGCGGTGAGGACTTCTATTCTGAATATAGACTGTTGTCGTAGATGCGTCCGCCCAAAGGAAGGTTTGTAGATCTTGGTCATGAATCATGGCTTTGGTTGCTTCCACAATAGATCTATTCTTCCTTTCAGCAACACTGTTCTGTTGAGGATTATAAGGGACACTGAACTCCCTCTTAATCCCAACTTCAATGCAAAAGTTACGAAAGTTGCCAGAAGTGTACTCTCCTCCGTTATCGGATTTCAAAACCTTGATCCTCTTCTCGGACAAGTTCTCCACCTGAGCTTTGAATTCTTTGAATCTCTCTAATACCTCCTTAGATTCTTTAGATTTCAAGAAATAAATCCAAGTCTTTCTAGAGTAGTCATCAATAAAAATAATGTAATACAAAAAACCAATCGAAGAATCAACAGACATTGGACCACATAAATTAGAATGAATAAGATCTAGAATACATTTGGATCTACTTTCACTACTATGAAATGGACCTTTTGTATTCTTACCCAAAGCGTAGCCTTTCCAAGTACTTTCATGCTCCTGGTTGAATTTCGGAAGACCCGTGATCATTCTCTCCATGGTAGGTAGTGCTCAAAAGTGAAGGCGAGCCAATCTTCGATGCCGAAGTTCACACGAACTTGAAGAATCATGCAATAGAGCCTGAAGTGGGCGAGTGCAAAGTCTATAGAGGCACTCATGTCGAACTCCGATCACATGAGCAGTCTTGATACTTGAGTTCTTTGGCCATGCAAGAACTTTCCCTTCTGAGAATGCAACTTGGTACCCCTTGTCTTCCAATGCTAAGATAGAGACAAGATTCCGCTTGATGCCCGGAACAAATAGAACATCACTCAACTGCAAGGTAATGTTGGAATCCAAGTGGAGAGAGGAGGACCCAACTCCTTTCACAGAATATCTAGCATCATCTCCAATAATTACTTGAACACTAGAATCTCTCTCCACCAAATCAATTAGATGCTCTCTAAATCCGGTGATGTGGTGGGAGGCACCCCTATCAATCAACCAAGTATTGTTGTCGGTAGGCACACTGCTTGAAAGAGTTGAATAGAATAGGAATTCACTTGAATCTTTCTGCGGAGAGATCTCATCAACATCAGCAATGGCAGCCTGCTACTTAGGCTTGGATGGACAATCCTTTGCATAGTGACCATACTTGTCACATCTAAAACATTGAACATGAGAGAGATCCCTCTTCTTCTTGAATGCGGGAGCACCATTGGATCCCTTATCTCTATTCCTCTTGAAATAACCTTTCTTTCCACCTTTCCCTTTCTTCTTCGAGGATTGAGTGCCAAGAACATGAATGTCTTCATTAGTGGAGCTTTGACCAATACCTCTTGCAGCCAACCTAGACTCTTCTTGAATACAGTTCGCCCTCAAACGATCAAACTTGGGAAGTTTCGATCTCACGCTGATTCTTTGAATGTAAGACTCCCAAGATGAGGGAAGACCATTAAGGGCAAGCATGGTCAAATCCTTGTCATCAACCATATGACCAATAGTAGAGAGCTGATCTCTCAACTCGGAAATCTTCATGAAGTAAGATATGATTGATTCTCCTTTCGCCATCTTCACATGATGAAGTTGCTGCTTTAATGCAAGAGCACAACTCATGTTGTTGATCTCATACATCTCCTCCAAAGTCTTAAGCATCTCTCTTGCCGTCTTCAACTTAGAGATGATTGGAACAATATGATCCTTCACGAAATCAACTAACATCTTCTTTGCTCTAGTATCTTTCTTCTTCCACTGAACCTTCTCTTCCTCATCCGTAGGCTTGGGGACATTGTACTCCACGAACTCAGCCAAATCATTTTCCTCCAAGGTGAGCATAATTCTGAATCTCCAAGATGTGAAATTAGTTGCTCCCTCAAGTCTATCCTCAATCTTGAGTCTGTTCACCATCTTGATGAATAGATTGAAGTGATCAAAGATGAGAAAGAGAATAGAGTATATTGCTGCTTGACTAAATCTGATCAAGATCTTCAAACCCGCTTTGATACCATGTTAAATTTATGATCATATTAGAACACATAAATTTAATTCAAAATCAACACAATAACACAGCAAATACCCTGGGAAAACCCTCCACTTGAGGTAGAAAAACCTAGCAACAAAATATCACTTATATATTGAATGTAAACAACAATGATCTCTTTACAATGATGCCAATCTTATGGCACTTAACAACATCACACTTTGATGCAAGAACTTGAACTCTCCTTGATAAATGACACACTGCTGTAGGTGAACAACACACTTGAATATGGAATGAATGAACTTAACTTGATGATGGAGTGAATGGAGAGAGCTCATATATATACAAATCGTGGGAAGAGACACACCTCTTCACAATACAAAGTCGGCCACCAAAGATCATGACTCAAATATGGAATGGCGCGATTATCAAGGAAAGTCGGCCTCAACAATTAATTAATAAACAAATATTAAATGTCTTTTGAAAGACGTGTCTTTAAGATGAAATCGCATCTCCTCAAGTCGGCCACAATGGTGATAAATAAACATGTGTAAATGAAGCGCCTCTTGATTGGATATAACATTACAATTCAAATAGCCATTTAGGCTATCATTTGAATTTTCTTCAATAGACGTGATGCGCTGGAAGTAGCAGCCCGACGCTGCTCTATAACATCAACACATGTTGGGTACATGCTTTGGAAGACATTGGCAAAATAGATTGGGTGAAGGTAGTAGTTGCAGAGGTTAGAGACATACAAATGTTTGTATGTAACCATCACACTTCACTTAAACTATTCCGGTCTTATTCAAAGAAAGAATTCCTCAAACTAGTTGAGACTAGATATGTTAGCTACTATATTTTGTTGAAGAGGATGTTGGAGGTCCCAGATGCTCTACAAGCCATGGTTGTTTGTGGAGATTGGAAAAAGTGGGCTCTATCGAAGACAAATGAAGGCAAGGCAATGAGAGATAGAGTACTTAATGACACTTGGTGGGCCAATATCAATTAAGAAATCTGAAAATTTAAATTGTTTTTGAATTTGTTACACTTTGTTTTACAATTTACTTTGTATTTTAAAAGTTTTAATTTTTAATTTGTTGCTTGTAGGTATATTTGCTCTTTCATACCATGAGTTGTGGGGGTAATCTGGTATGCAGATACAGACTCTCCTTGCTTGGGAGAGATATATGAGACTTTTGATAGCATGCTTGACCAAATGAAGCAAGCTATTTGTCAAAAGGATCCGGAGTTGCAATTTTATGAGGACCATATTAGGCCTATTGTGACAAAGAGGTGGAACACAATGAATACCTCTTTTCATATGCTTTCCTATGCTCTTAATTTGAAGTGGTATGTACCTAGACATGGCCGAATGCTTCCTTCTGAGGATGACAAGGTGATAGAGGGGCTTACAACAACCCTTCCTGAAATGTATACCAATGAGCAGGCAACTGTTCTTAGAGAGTAGTGGCTTCAATTTTCTAATCTTCAGGGTCATACATTCAGCAAACCAAAGGCTAGGACGGATAGGGCCACCATTGCATAAAACAACGCCATTGGATGGTGGAAATTTCATGGGAGGGACACACTAGATTTGAAACAACTTGCTATTCGTTTGCTCTCACAAATTGCTAGTTCCTCTGCTGCAGAGAGGAATTGGGTCCACCTATGGCTTCATCCACTCCATTAAGAGAAACATGCTTACTTGAAAACGAGCTAAGAAATTAGTTGCAGTTCAGAGTGCCTTGAGACTTCAAGACCGACAAACTACTGAGTATCGGCATAGTCCAACAGCACGATGGGATGTTGATCTTGAGGATGTTAGGCAAATTGATGAGGAGGAGGTGCAACCAGGATTGGTCGGGCTACCATTGGATGATCCACTTTTGCCAAAGGATGATAGTGACTCAGATAGTTCTGAGTCTTTGGATATTCATAACCCGCATGAGGCTTAATTTCATAGACTGTTGTATTTATTATTTTGATTTTCATGTTTGAACTTCGAGACTTCTAGATACATGTTTGAGACATTTGGATATTGATAGACCATGGTTTTATTGATGTTTGAGACTGTTGTTATAAATTTATAATGCTTTAATGACATTTATTATGCTGTTATACTACTGCTCTCATGATTTATTTACATATTGATATTGTTGTTATCAACTATTTGTAAATTTTAATGAACAGATTAATGCACAGAAAATTAATTCAAAATCAGACACAGCAACACAGCAGATACCTTGGGAAAACCCTCCTCTTGAGGGAGAAAAACCCAGCAACAAAGATCTCTCTTATATTTATAAATAGTGGCAACAATTCTCTTTACAATGAGGCCAATCACAAGGCCAATCTTCAGCACCTACACAAGATGCAATGGCAGATAATAATCTGCACCTCCTTAATATCTGACTCTGCCCTTGAATAAATTCGCACTTGAATGAATCGAACTTGACTTGTTACTTGATGTCAAATGAATGGAAATGCACTTGTATTTATACATTGTATGAGAGAGGTCACACCTCTTCAAGAGCAAGGTCAGCCATAACACAAAAATATAATTACAAAATAAAAGATACGAATTACAAGGAAGGTCGGCCCTTTTAGAAATTATATTGTTGCTAAGTGAAGCGCTCCTTCACATTAAATATCACATATAAATAAATAGCCGATAGACTATATTGATTTATGTCTTCATTCGTGGCTAGAAGGATGAACCCGAAGCTGCCATAACATTAACACTCCCTCTCAGCTAGGGAGATAACTTCCAGCTACACAGGACATATCACCTCAACGTGATGTCTATCACATTGGCTATAACCAAATGTGAAAAGAAGAATATCACCTCAACGTGATATTAGATATCGCCTCAACACGATATCAACCATAATGGCTACAACCATACTATGGTGTGTACAAGTGTTCATCACTTGCGTGATGTTGTCACCTCAACGTGACATTCACAAGTACAAGATGTGTCATGGAGTCTCACACATGACATCCACCATGTCTCGGGCTCAGAGGGTGGAAACAAGGGCTTTCACCTCAAATTCCTCTGTCTCAGAGGAAAATGCATTAACAAGGGCTTGCACCTCAAATTCCTCCATCTCAGAGGAAAATGCATTAACAAGGGATTTCACCTCAAACTTCTCACTCAGAGAAGGACTCATTAAACAAGGCTCATTGAAACTGAGGCTCTTACTCAATCAAGGCTGGATTCTCCACCATACCAAGCTTATCTTGAAAGTACACAAACTTTATCTTGGCGAGAGGCTTGGTGAGAATATCTGCCGTCTGCTCATCAGTGTTGATGTACCTCAACTGTACAGCCTTCCGCAGTACCATATCCCTAATGTAGTGGTACTTGATCTCAACATGCTTGGTTCTGTCATGGAACACAGGATTGACAGAAAGCTTCACACAACTCTGATTATCACAATGAATGATAGTAGGCTCCATTGATTGTCCAAACAATCCTGCAAGGAGCTTACGAAGCCATACTGCTTCTCGAGTTGCCATACAAGCTGCAATGTATCTCTATGCTTAATGCTACAAATGACTGCTTCCCGCTGCACCAAGATATCATAGCTAAGCCCAAACCGAAGCAACAACCGAGTGCTCTTCTGACTGTGACACAACCTGCCTAATCAAAACAGAAAACCATGTAACCCGATCGCACCGAAGAATACCTCAACCCATATCCAACTGTGCCACACAAGTATCTTTAGATATGTTTAGCTGCAACAAGATGTATCTGTCTTGGATCACACATAAATTGGCTAAGTGCACTCACTGCATAGCAAATGTCAGGTCTAGTGTTAACTAGATACATCAAAGATCCAATTAGTTGTCTGTACAAGGTAGGATCCACCAAGTCTGAATTAGCTGCAGCCTCCTTCAACTTATGTAAGTTGGTCTCCATAGGTGTGGACATGGATTTGCAATCCATCATGCCAAATCTCTTAAGTATATCAATGGTGTACTTCCCTTGACTTAGAATCATCTCATCTGGTTTTACCAACTTCTAGGCCAAGGAAGTAATGCATGAGCCCAAGGTCCTTCATCTCAAATTCAGAGGTCAACTCTTTCTTACACTCAAGAATCAAGTGATCTTCTCTAGTAAGGATCAAATCATCAACATATAAAACCAAAATTAATGCTTCACCATTGATTACCTTGAAATAGAGATTCGAATCAGCATCATTCTTCAAGAAACCCAAGCTTGACAGGTAACGATCAATCCTTTCGTACCAAGCACGAGGAGCCTGCTTAAGACCATACAAGGCCTTCTTTAGTTTGCAAACATGTGACTCCTTCCCATGAACCTCAAATCCATCAGGTTGCTCTATATAAACCTCTTCCTCAATCACTCCATTGAGAAAGGTTGTCTTCACGTCCATCTGGTGAATCTTCCATCCTTTAGATGCAGCAATAGCAATGATGGTTCTGACAGAAGTATAGCGAGCAATAGGAGCAAAGGTTTCTTCGTAATCAACTCCCTTTTTTGAGAAAACCCACGAGCCACAAATCTTACTTTGTACTTCTCAATGCTTCTAATCGAGCATGCTTAATCTTGAATAGCCATTTAGAAGATACCACGACTTGCCCTGGGTCTAGGAACAATATCCCAAACATCATTCTTAAGAATTGGTGATACTCCTCTGTCATAGCATCTCTCAAACGATGACGGGGATGCTTCCTCAACAAGGTAGGCTCAGATTCTATAATCCGACTCATCAAGGCAACATAACTGGAGAACTTATGTGGCCTTTTGCTTTCTCTAAATGTGCCTCTAGAGCTGCAAAACTTTCAGCCTCTTGCATAGCGCCGCCCATAGAGGTCTCTTTCTCCCAATAACAATGTCAAGAGGCCAATCAGTAGGTTCCAAGGGTTCACCAGGATCAATATCTTCTTTTGTTCCGAAGTCTCCTTTGAATCTCGGAGTATGGTCAACTTCCATATCTTGAGGAGACTCTTCATTATCAATCTCCATATGAATCCCCTGGATCTCCTGAATGCAACATCTTCCTCGAATGTGACATCTCAATGATCTCAATCAACTTTTGACCTGGAATGTATATTCGAGGCTTTTAATGTCTCACGTAGCCCACAAATATTCCCTTCTTGCCAGAGGGCTCCAACTTGGTTCTCTTTCCTTGGGAACATGAATATAGACAGGACATCCAAAGATCCTCAAGTGGACCGGAGGCTTCTTTCCTGTAAAGGCTATTCCGGAGTCATATTCTCCAAGATCTTATGAGGACTTCTATTCGAACATACACAGCTGTCCTGGAAGCTTTGCCCATAGGAAGGTTTGCAAATCTTGATCATGAATCATGGCCTTTGCTGCTTTCACGATCGTCTTGTTCTTTCTTTCTGCAACACCATTTTGTTGAGGATTATAGGGAACACAAACTCTTAATCCCTGCATCAATACAAAAATTTGAAAACTACCAGAGGTGTATTCTCCACCATTGTCAGATCTGAGGACTTTAATTCTTTTACCAGAAAGATTTTCTACCAAGGTTTTAAATTCTTTAAACCTATCCAACACTTCCTCAGACTCTTTAGATTTCAAAAAATAAATCCAAGTCTTCCTAGAGTGGTCATCAATAAAAAGAACATAATACAAAATCCACTTGAAGACCCAACAACATAGGGCACATAAATCAGAATGAATAAGGTCTAAAATACACTTAGATCTATTTTCTCTACTATGAAAAGGGGCTTTTATATTCTTACCCAATGCGCAGCCCTTGCAAGTACCTTCGTGCTCTTGGTTGAACTTAGGAAGGCCCGACACCATCTTCTCCATGATAGGTAAGGCTCGGAAGTGTAGGTGAGCCAATCTCCGATGCCAAAGATCGCATAGACTTGAAGAGTCATGAACCAAAGCTTGTAAAGAACGTGTGCAGACCTTGTAAAGGTTTTCATGTCTAACTCCAATTACTTGAGCATCCTTGAAGCTAGAGTTCTCCATCCACACTAGAACTTTGCCTTTGGAGAAGGCAACTTGATATCCTTTATCTTCCAAAGCTGAAATCGAAATAAGATTGCGCTTGATTCCAGGAACATAAAGAACATTACCCAACTGAAGTGAGATGCCGGAATCCAAATGAAGTGTAGAGGTCGTCCCAATTCCTTTCACGGAGTAGCTAGCATCATCTCCAATGATGACTTGTTCAGTAGACTCATTTTCCACCAAACTTGATAAGTGCTCCTTAAAGCCGGTGATGTGTCGTGAAGCACCACTGTCGATTATCCAAGTGTTGGTGTCAGAAGGCACACTGCTTGATAATGCCGAATAGAACAAATATTCACTTGAATCCTTTTGTGGAGAAGCATCATCAACATTCACAACGGTAACTTGTTGCTTAGGTCTAGTTGGACAATACTTGGCTTAACTGCCCAAACTTATCACACCCTAAAACATTGAATTGGACATATCCCTTTCTTCTTGAATGGAGGTGCATCATCATTTCCTTGTCCCGATCTCTTGAAGAATCCTTTCCTTCCATCTTTTCCTTTCTTCTTTGAAGTATGGGAGGCAGAACATGAATGTCTTCATTCTTTGAACTTTGACCAACGCCTCTTGCCACCAACCTTGATTCCTCTTGAATGCAATCAGATCTTAGGCGATCAAACTTAGGCAATTTCGATCTTGCACTGATTCCCTGAATGAAGGATTCCCAAGACAAAGGTAGACCATTGAGAGCGAGCATGGCCAAGTCTTTGTCATCAACCATATGTCCTATTGTTGAGAGCTGATCTCTCAAATCTGAAATCCTCATGAAGTATGCAATAACAAATTCTCCCTTTGACATCTTCACATGATGCAATTGATGCTTTAGTGCAAGTGCTCGGCTGGTATTGTTGATTTCGTACGTCTCTTCCAAGGTCTTAAGCATATCTCTCGCTGTCTTCAACTTAGAGATGATAGGAACAATATGATCCTTGATGGAATCAACCAATATCTTCATTGCTTTAATGTCCTTCTTCACCCACTGCAACTTTTCTTCTTCCTCCTCAGGTTCAGAAACGCTAGACTCCACGAACTCACCCAAGTCATTTTCACGCAAGGTAAGCATGATCCTAAATCTCCATGAAGTGAAGTTAGATGCACCTTCGAGTCTATCCTCAACCTTCAAACCATTCACCATCTTGACTGATGTAGATAAGTGAACAAAAAAAGGGTATGCTGATTAGCAATAATCTGATCACGATCCTCTCAAACCCGCTCTGATACCATGTAAATTTTAATGAACAGATTAATGCACAGAAAATTAATTCAAAATCAGATACAACAACACAATAGATACCCTGGGAAAACCCTCCTCTTGAGGGAGAAAAACCCAGCAACAAAGATCTCTCTTATATATATAAATAGTGGCAACAATTCTCTTTACAATGAGGCCAATCACAAGGCCAATCTTCAGCACCTACACAAGATGCAATGGCAGATAATAATCTGCACCTCCTTAATATCTAACTCTGCCCTTGAATAAATTCGCAATCTGCTCTTGATGAAATTCGCACTTGAATGAATTGAACTTGACTTGTTACTCGATGTCAAATGAATGGAAATGAACTTGTATTTATACATTGTATGAGAGAGGTCACACCTCTTCAAGAGCAAGGTCGGCCATAACACAAAAATATAATTACAAAATAAAAGATGCGAATTACAAGGAAGGTCGGCCCTTTTAGAAATTATATTGTTGCCAAGTGAAGCGCCCCCTCACATTAAATATCACATATAAATAAATAGCCGATAGGCTATATTGATTTATGTCTTCATTCATGGCTGGAAGGATGAACCCGAAGCTGCCATAACATTAACACTATTGACATATATCTCTCTCTCTATAATATATTAATAAATTCATATATATATATATGTATATCGCCCTCCCCTACCGTCCCCTAAAAATGGCCCCCTAGGAAATGTCCTGGAAAAGCGTCCTCTTCCGTCCCCCCGTCCTTGTACTTGAAACGCCGTGGAACATAGGAAGCAAGCCATTCATAGCAAGCATCCTACTTTTGGATTTTAGGAGGAGAATGTTAGACCCAATGTAACATGGCGATGGAACACTATGAACACCCCGCTTCATTTGTAAGCCTATGTTCGTTGATGTGTTTCTCGTACCGCACCAACGCAGAATAAAGTCGCCAACGGCTACCCTATTCTCTCTTGATCAAAGTATCTAGCATGCTAAGATTGCAAGAAAGTTCATGCGTTCAACTCCAAAGTTCTTTAGCAATAGGCTCGCCTTGGCTTGATGTGGACGGGTATTTCAAGGGGACTTACGGAATTGTTCGGCAGCGGAGAAAGGAATTCAAATGCTCGAAAGATTTGTCTATGAAGTTCTTGTTTCCTGAACTAACTTGAAAGTACTGAATTTAAAATGCAGGGTTTAGAGAGCTCTAATCTACTCTAAGGCGTGGACATGGCGATCAATTCTCACAAGCTTCAACCAGGCTCTGCTTTGCCTCGCTTCGGACAGCCTCCACAGAACCGGTGCAATCTTCAAAGGAGTAGCTCAAGGTGTTCAGATCACAACTTAGCATGAAAACACCATCACAACGATGCATATAAACATACAAATCATGATCGAAGTTAAGTACATGATATTCCGGTTGACCACACAAGGCGCATTCACCATCAAAACACACTAGTGGTATGGATAGACGAAGTTTGCTCAAATTGAAAACCACATTCCACAATTACTATCTACTGCTGCATGAAATGAAACTTATTCTACTTTAAGTCACTACTTGAATCAGAAGGACGAAGAAACCTTGCTAGCTACTCACAACAAAAGACGAAATTCATCATCAATGAAAATTCTTTTTATTGGGAGAGTGTTCACAACAATTTCTTACAAAGTTGTTAAGGAAAAACTTTCCTTCTTCTTCAACTATTCTATCAATCTATACTAGGCTACTTCTAATTTGTCTCTCTATTCTAACTTCTACTCTAATTCTACTATCTCATGAATGTACAAATGAAGGGGGACTCCCCCTTTTATAGATGGCCAAGTCCAACGGATGGCTCAGATTACAATCGTCTGGATGGCCCAGATCATGCCACCTCAGCCCTAAACAAGATTCGCCCTAAAAACCGCCACCAAGAGGAGTGGGGTAATAAATGAGCCATTAATGGCCACCATCTTCTAGAAGATTCCCGTTTGTAGACGCGTTCACACTGTTCTGTTGTTTGTGTTTAGCCAATTATGTTGATCACTTGGAGGAGGGTAAAAGAGTCTCTAAGATTGCCTCCTCAGATAATAAAATTTGATAGAATTTGGAGTTCAACTGCTCTTGATCTTCTTCTTGACGTTGTTCTTCAACTTTGCTCGAGCTTCCATTCTTTGTCACTTGAGTTATTCTAAGTCTCAACACTTAGCCATTTTCTTGCAACTTTCTTCCTTCGAGGTTGAGATGTCGTCTTGAATCACTTGCTTCATCACTCTAAGTCATCACCGCTTAGTCTCGACAATCCTCCTGCAAAACAAGCAAGGAGAAGGGTATCAGAACACTTCATAATATAACTTCACTTTACTTACCTAATTTTCACGCTTCGATCTTCCAAGGGTTCATCGTCTTTCCTTAGCCACTTCGCGTTCAAATTCTGCATGCCTTAGCCAAATTTTCAACCCATCTTGTCTTTTCCCTAGGCGTACTTCACTTCTGATATTTCATCCAACTCAGACTCGAGAAAAATGCTTTCATCTGGAATTTGATCAAAAAATATCTAGGCTCTCAACTTCAAATTCATCCGCCAAGGCATTTTATTTCAACAACATCATTTATTCCTTGCCTTAGAAATTTTTTCAAATTTCCCTTAAGAAATTCATCTACCTGGTGCCCATTTAAAATCTTTACCTCGGAATCCTTGGCAAGCTATGGAAGACCTTAAAATCCATTCCTCATTGATAATTTTCAATACCCAGAAGAAAGTTTTTCTCAGAACGCATCAAATTCATGGGTACGCAACAAACGGGTTCATTTAATTTTTTGAATTTTGAACCTTAGGAAAATATTCTCTCATCAAATTTATTTCATTTCTTCATCCCTGTGAGTATCCTGTTGCTCCGACTTGAAAATTTTTATTGACCCTGTGCAACTGGCATCATCTGACTTTATCTCTGGCAACTTCATTCGTGCCTCTGAAAAATTTCATACTTTCGAGTCCAGGCGTGATTTTCCTAAAGTACTTAGGAAAAAAAAACATTCATCACTTTGCATGGGCGCAAATGAGGTCCTCTATATCAAGTGTTAGCACTTGGCATTTTTCAAAGCTCTATAGGCAAGTCTAGGCACATCAACAGGGTAGACTTTCAATTTGTCTCATGACTTAGTAAACTTTATGCCTCTTTGATGCCTAGGGTGCATTTCAGGTATCCAACTTCAAGCTTAGATGCCTTAGAAAAATTTCAATCACCCTCCTTCTTCTTGGGCACAAATGGAGGGGTGAACTTTAAATTTCATAGAGTTTAGAAAAAATTTCAAGTCCTCACCTAGCTCAGGCGCAAATAAAAGGTCTTGCCTTCAATTTTGAACACTTTGAATACTTTTAGCTAGCATACTACCTTGGCAAGGTGGGGCGCATTTCTACCAAGGAGGTTCCACTTTTCATAACTTAGAATATTTTTCTTGCATCTTCACAAGCTAGGCGCATTTTACCTCCTCAGCTTCCATTTTTCCAGACTTAGAAAATTTTCTACCCATCCCTTTTCAAGGGCGCAAATCATAGCTGAAGCTTTCAATTTTAATACCTTCACCAAATTTCTTACCTCAAGGGCGCATTTTCATGGGTGAGCATCCATTTTATCAACACTTAGAAAATTTTCAAGTGTCCTTTCATTTCTAGCAAGGCACATTTGAAGGCCTTTACTTCAAATCTAAAATACTTTGGATATTTTCATCCTCTTCTCAGCCAGGCACAAATCAATGCTTGTACTTTCAACTTTCTAACACTTGGAAAATATTTTAGGTCCTTTCCTTGTTGAGGCGCATATGGGTATGCTTTCTTCTAATTTGCCACTCTTGAAATGTTTAATCCAACTCTAGCCTGGGCGCATTTGATACCTCATACTTCAAGTTTGAACGCTTAGTGAAAATTTTCCCATCATCTCCTTCTTCAAGCTGGGCGCATTTGAACCCCTGTGCTTTCAATTTTAACGACTTAGTCAGAATTCTTCCTCATTCATTTAACTTGGGCGCATATAAGGTGTTGAGGTTCTAATTTTAAACATTTGAAATTCACTCTGCCAATTCTTCACCCAAGGCGCATTCAAGAGGTCAGCTTTCAATTTTTTTCAACTCTAAGCTCAAGGGCGCAAATCATAGCTGAAGCTTTTAGTTTTAGTGCCTTAGTCAAATTTCTAATCACCTCCTCCCTCTCAAGGCGCATTTTGATCCTAGAGCTTCTAATTTCCATACTTGGGAGAATTTCTTTTTTCTTCTACGCTTTCTTCCCTCAAGGGCGCATTTGGAGGCATGAGGTTCCAATTTTTTACACTTAGAAACCTTTTCCATCACCTCTCTTGAGCTGGGCGCATTTGGAGGGTCCTACTTCAAGTTTTCTTGCCTTAGAATTTTTTTGGAGTCTTCTTTACCTTGGGCGCATTTAGCCCCTCATGCTTTTAATTTGTCAACTCTAACCTCAAGGGCGCACTTGGAGGGGTCTATTTCCATTTTAAACGACTTAGAAAAAGTTTAAACTCCATCTTTCAAGCTTGAGGCGCATTTGATCCTCTGAGCATCTAATTTTCACCTTCCAAGTCCTTGGGCGCCTATGGAGGGGGGGTCAACTTCAGATTTGTAACACTTTGACTATTTTTCAACTAGCTTCAAGTTCAAGGGTGCACTTCACCATGGGAGTTTTTAATTTATCAACACTTAGAAGGATTTTACCCATTCGCAGCTTCTCAAGGCGGATTTTGGCCTGTGAACTTCAAATTTCAAGTGCTTAAATCTTCAGCTTTTAAAGGCGTTCTTCACTGGTTGGACTTGAAAATTTATCAATTTCAGTGAATTTTATGCTCCTTGCCTGATTTAGGGTGACTCAATCATGCTAACCCTAATTTGCTATTTTTAGAAAGTTTTTCAATTTTGCACTTCAAGCTAATCCCAAGCTCCAAAAGGCTAGATTTTGCTTTGTTCTGAACCTCGAGATGTGTTTGTACTATTGATGCCTGATATTTGCCTGTACCTACTGTTTTTAGCAACTTGCTAAAAATAGAAACTTCTCAGAAAGTCTTCAAATTTTGCGTGTTGATTGCTTGAAGGGTGTTGATTGTGACTGAACGTCGCTTCTGCTTGACTTTTGTGCTCTGCCCTTGAATTTAGGAAACCCTAATTTCTCTGCCCAAGCTGCTAAAAATAGTAAGTGCTTGATTTTTCATCTTCTGTAACTCCGCTCACCTCAAAATTTGTGCCATAGGATCTTTATCAGCTGCTTGACCTGCTCATACTGACACTTCGCGTCGACCCGCTATTTTTGGCATGTTTCTGGAGGTGGTTTACTATTTATAGCAACTACCCAGTTTCATGACTTCCACAACTCCGTTTGACTTGAAATTCGAATGACGCGCTCCTCACCACGTGACCTGGCCATTGACATCGGCGCTTGCTGCTGACTTTCTATTTTTAGCCTGTTTCTGAAATGAAGTGCTCCGTTTGCCTTCAAATTTCACCAGCGGACTCCTTAAAAGATGCTAATGTGATTGGTTTACCGGTTGCACAAAAATTGACTTTTACCCTCTTTTGGGTCCGTGGAAACCTAATTTACTCGCATCTGCATTAATTAAATGATCTAAATTTTGTCGCCCGTTTGACTGCATTGCAATCAGCTTCCGTGATTAATTCTTTGGGAAGCATTGCATCGGGGATCATCACCGCTAAAATGGTAGGATTCCTTCTTGGGAGTGTTCATCTCGTTTGCCATGTCACCTGTTGTGTAGCTCTCGAAGAAGCCATAAAAGAATTATCAGAGCATGCAAACCTAAAATAATACTCGAAGGCTGAACTCTTAAAGATGTTGTCATCGCTTTGCAGCTGTCATGCCGTTCATATTCCACGAAAAACCAGAGAAGAATATCAGGACATGCAAAGAAAAACCACTGCGTCTAGGCCCTAAAATTTGTCGTTGGTATAAAATAACAAGTTATGCATTTTCCATCAAATTTGCTTGTATGAAGCGATATGATGTGCTTCAATCGCCGTGTATTTGTCCCGAATCTCAAAATCTTTGAAGGATTACTTTGTAATTGCACACTTACTAAAATAGTAGTATCAGTGCGATGAAACTTGAGAACCTGTGGGAACATGCATAACATTAGTTTAAGCTCAATTTTCAATTTACCGCTTTGTTAGAGCTTACGACCCGACCGAGAAGATGGAAACCCTAATTTTTTAGATTTGGTCAATTTCAGCAGCTTAAACTCAATGGCCAGGGCACAATCCATGAAAGGCAAAGCTGGAGTAGAAAGAGACAGCGACAAAAAACTAAATCAAGCCGAAAGCGAGGAAAGCGAAGCAAAAATTAGGGGGTCCATTGATGTGTTTTCGTGACCGCGCAAGCTCAGCAGAACAAAAATAGTTTAGGGCTACTCTGTTCTCTCTTTATCAAAGTATTCCGTGTGCTAAGATTGCGAGATAGATCACACGTTCAACTCAAAGGTTCCTTAAGTGCGAATAGACCCAGTTTGGTTGATGTGTATTGCTGTGTTCTTACGAGGGGACTTACATAAGTGTTCAGATTTCTTGCAGTTAGCAGCTAATGTATGATTTTGAAGGGAATTCTTGTGCGTATGATTTGGCAATGTGGTTCGTTTTCCTAAAACTAATCAGAAATGTGCGGAAAGTAAAAGAGTTTAGGGCCTAAGAAACTTATATTCTATTCTAAATGCAGGATATATGGAGCTTTGTTTCAATAGACTTCAACCAAATTTCACCTAGCCTCACGTCGGACAGCCTCAGTAAAATCGGTGCAATCTTCAAAGGGATAACAAAGGATGTTCAAATTATGATTCAACATGCATACACCATCACAATGACGCATATAAGCATACCAACCACAATTGAAGTTAAACTCAAGGTGATTTCCAGTCGACCACGCAAGGCGAACTTATCATCAACAAGCCGCTAGTGGTATGGAATAAAGTGAAGCTATCTCAATAAAACACCACATATCAAAGTAAACTACTTGCATGAAATTAAGCTACTTGGATTCGAAAGGAAGAAGAGACCTTGCTAGCTATTTATGACAAGACGAATTCCACCATCAATGAAAAGATCAATTATCATAAAAAGTGTTACACAACAATCTCCTCAAAAGTCTTCAAAGGGAAAACTTTCTTTCTCTTCCACACTAACAAAATGATCTACTATGCTCTACTCTCTAGCTCTAGCTCTAACGCTAATGTCCAATCTCTCACAATGTCTACTGTCTAATCTGATGAATTACAAATGAGGGGGACTCCCCCTTTATATAGCTAGCCAAGTCCCAAAAGACGGCTAGGGTTACAATTAATAGAGTGGCCAGAATCGTGCCACCTCAGCCCTAACCCTAAAAACTGCCAGAATAGGGAGTGGTACATTAAATGAATCAAAGATTCCCACTCACTCCCATAAATAGTAAATGTAATAAATGCCCATATTCAGTCTTCTAGAAGATCCTCGTCCAGTAGTGTGTTCCCACCTGCCTTCTCTCTAACTGCCAACTCAACAAATCTGCCAAGTACCGCATCAACTTCCTGAACTGAAATTGGTGGAACACAATCTAGCTGAAACTCTAATACTGTGACTGAATGTTCATGCCTTGTACAAGACTTTCTCCAA
>VDFB02263936.1:0-33272 GCA_007258455.2 Sequoia sempervirens
ATAATTTCTTCCGTGTTTTGACAAAATAGTTTTTTGTTTGGCTTGCAGATATCTTAGGAAGGCTTCCCTTCATTTGATTCACTACTTGCTGGAGGATGGTGTAAATGAAGTTAAATTTAATGCATTCATTTCTTCTATTTTTATATATTGAATAAAAGAAAACAAGAATATTTCAAATTGTTTTCAGGATAATATTTTTGTGGTTGTTTTGGCCCTTGTTTAATACCGGCGCCTCTACAGAAAAGCCCAGTGAGGTTTTTCATAAGCTGAGTGATAAAAGGGGACAAATTCAAGCATATTTATTTGACGGAGAATTTTATCTCACAATGAATTATTTGATTTATAGTTATGTGTTCTAAGTGTCCCAAAGATGAATCTGATTTGCTTTGAACAATTGAAGATGAACTTGAAAATGTTGGAATTTTTAAGTTCATTTCATTTTATTATTGTTTTTTGGTAGTAGGTAAATTTACTTCAGCAACAATTTACCGTCTAAAAATTCACTGTCAACAATTCACTGCAGGAAAATATGACAAATTCATCTTAAAGAAAATTCACCACAGCAATTCACTGCTATGGAAAATTAATTGTAAACTTTTAATGCGATGAATTTTTTGAGGGAGTGAATTGCTAGTGGTGAATTTTTCTTGAGGTGAATTTGTCATGTGGTGAATTTTCCATAGTGAATTGTTGACAGGATGAATTTTCTTAAAGCCATTTTTTTTGTTGTCAACTGATTATAATTAAATATTTCTTAAATATCACACCAAATGAATCATTTTTTATTTATTTATTTTTAGAAAATCTGTATCCTTTGATGGTTGTTAATATCTAATTAAAAAGAAGCCACTATTAAAAATATTTGAATGCTTTTTCGATTCAATTTTTCTTTTTATTGATTACAGGCTATGTCAAACTAGGGATATGAGATAGTGCAAATGCTTATTGTAGATATAGAACTTGATGTGCATGTCAAGAAAGCAATGAATGAAATAAATGCAGACAAGAAGTCAAATTAGAATTTTATGTTTAGTGTTGTATGTCCTTTCATTTTAAGATTAGGAGATAGTTGGCATATACTTATTCATTTTGTGAACAGATGGATGGTATTTATTCAGCATTCTATGCTAGTAAATATAAAAGTCACATCAATTTTTGAAGGTTTCTCTGAAAACTGATCAAATTTTTATTTATTTTGATAAAGATTTCTTATTGTTTCCTTCTCTCCTAGATTGATTCAGGTCTTTTGTTTAATAAGTTCTAAGATTTCATACTATTTTCTAATCTGCTTATATATTTATAAGCTTGGGTTTACATGATATTATCTATAGGGATCAATAGTTCCTATAGGCCACAATCAATTTGTAGTTGTTCTTAATAATTCATTTCTCTAGCAAAAGATCCTTACAAAAGAAGAACACTTATAATAGATTAAATTCATCTTGAAACCAATTCTTCAAGAATATAGCTACTGCCATATTCCAAAATCCTTGACCAATTGTTAAATTGTACACTCTTATTCTCTATTAAGGAAACCCAACTCATTATCCTCAACTTTTTTCATATTTTGTTTCTATTTAGGTTATTTACATAAAGATTGTTTCTATATCATGATCATTCATTCTATTGTTTCGTATTAGCTGTAAGAATGAGAGTAGCAACACAAGATAAAGAAGAGGTAGAAAAAGTTTTACAAATCAAGAGAGAAAAAGAAGCTAAACCATAGTATATGTCAGAACTCTACATTGTTCAACAAAGAAATGTAATTGTGAATGGGCTGAGAGAGCATATTTTCTTTTTTAGGGAATGTGCCTAGCACAACTATGAACAATGTGATGGATATGGTGTTGGCAACATGATATTTTGACTCGGTGAAAGAGATCCAATGTCATTATCATAATGACATGTTTTTTATCCCTCACAATAAAATGAGGGTTCATAAATTGTTGAAATTGAAGTATCTTAATTTGTTCATTTTGCGATGACATGTAGTTGATGCTACTATTGTAGATCCATCAAGCTCATCATAATAACCTTGAACAATACTATTTTATAGTAAAATAGAATTGAAAATATATTTATAATTAATTATTTATTAATAAAATATTATATTATTTACACATATAACATTAAATTTATACATTCCTTTTAAATTGCTATCTACATATCCCTTGAACCTCCGAAGGGTGAAAGTGCTTGTAAATATGTATTATGTATTGCACATTTCCTTACATTGTGTGTGTCTTATGGAGAGATGGCCCTTTGTAAAGTATAATGTACTAGCTCTTCTTTTTATCTTTTAAAATGACTAAATGTTTAAAAACGTTTTCGGGGTAGCTACTAAAATTAGTGTAAAATATGTTTGTAATTTTGTTTTTAAGTGATTTTTTTTTTAATATTATTATAATCTGATTTTATTTATTTTAATTTTTTATTGATATTATTATAATACAATTTATTGATTTTACTTTTTATTGATATATTTATATTCTAAATATATTATCAATTTATTTTTAGAGATTGAGTTAAATTTTTAGATAATTAATTTATCGTATAGATTTGAGTCAAATCATTTTTGTAATCATGATTTTTTCAAATTCAAATTTAAATTAAATTTTGATAATTTATTCTTATTAATTATTGTGAGTCAATGTAGTGAATGTTTGTATTGATTTGTGTGGTGTGTTATTCAAATAGATAATTGATGAGAACATAATAGTAGTATTATTAGAATATTGGTGAAAATTGTATACAGACTATAATTTTTACACTAAAATTTATACATATTTTAACATTTATTCATGTAATATGTTTTAGATCTCATTTTAACTAATCCTATAGTCTTTTGGCTACTCTAAATATAAAATTTTGTGATTATTTGTGTATTTTTAATTTTTAATCTTCACTTTTTATTTTTTGTGTGTATGTGTGCACGCGTGTGTGTGCATGTGCTTAAGTACTTTTCTAATAACTTCAAGTTTTGTCCATTTAGGTTGTGATTTCATCTTATGATCATATAGTTGCATGAACACACTAATCACTTTAACATTGTCATTTTGAGTTTCTTTAAGGTGTAAGGTCATCATTTTCTTAAGAATATCCTCACTTAATGGTTTAATATTTATTTCCATCTCATATTTTACTCATCTATTTAAATTTTATATAGTTTCAATTAGTTTACATTATTTAAATATTTATATATTTTTTCTTATTATTTTTCTAGAGTAACCCCTTTGCTATCAATTGGTGTGTACTTATTACTATTTTGTAGAAATTTAACCTTTGAATGATTTTTTGGTGCACCTTGGACATCAATTTGACCATATCAATTACAATACATCTATAATAGTATCAAGGAAATGAGACTTTTTCTAATTTGCTATTTTTATCTACAATAATATTTCCTATTTCTACATCATTCTTTTGGCCACCATCATCATCTTGATTTTGAATTGAAATGATTTAAAATAGGATTTATATTATTTTCCTTCCTTTGTATTTTCTTCTATTAACATAAATTCAATTTATATTTTCATGAAAAGAAAAATTCTAAGTGTATTAATTACATTAAAATATCAATTAGTTTAATTAGTAATGAATGTTAGGTAATTGAATCTAGAATTTGCATAAGGGTATCTTAAATTCCCTATCACAAAATCATCTTAGGTCCATCACATCATTAATTTCTTCATTGATCCTTGTTCTAAACATGTTGAATTGGTTTTCCTAGAGAATTCATTAAGGAGAACATGACAATCAAAATATTCATAGATTCTATGAATATATTTATAAACACCACTAATCATTGGATTCAAACACTAGAAGATGAGGCATAAATAAAAAATTATTAAAATTATCCTAATTCATTCCATATGTACATGTATGGAAAATTTGGTAGCATAGATAAGACAATGAGCTTTTTGAAAATAATGTCTCAAAGAAATGTGCTCTCATGGTGATGTCCACATTTTTTTGAGGCATTTTTTCAAGCAATTCACTACCTTGTCTATGTTATTGCTCACTATTATGCTTTGATAGATTTTTTTCAAGAATCAATAGTTTGTTCAAAAGAACCTGTTTTAGGCTTTTAGCTATAGAAGCAAGGCAGCCAATTTTTTGATAAAATGATTTGGTACACATGTATGGAAAATGTGGTAGCATAGACAAGGAAGTGAGCTGTTTGAAAAAATGCATCAAAGAAATGTGGTATCATGGTGATGGACATCACCATGAGACCACATTTCTTTGAGGCATTTTTTCAAATAGTTCAAAGCCTTGTTTATGCTAATGCTTACTATTATGCTTTGATAGATTTTTTCCAAGCATCCATAGTTTGTACGAAAGCACTTGATTTAGGCTTTTAGCCATGGAAAAAAGGAAGTTAACTATTTGATAAAATGCTTTGGTAGACATGTATGGAAAATGTGGTAGCATAAACAAGGTAGTGAATTGTTTGAAAAAATGCCTCAAAGAAATGTGGTTTCATGGTAATGGAATTCCATGACAATCAGTTTGTCATGGCACCCCATCACCATGACAAATTGATTATCATGGAATTCCATTAGAGACCACATTTCTTTGAGGCATTTTTTTAAATAGATCACTACCTTGTCTATGCTATTGCTTACTATTCTTCTTTGTTAGATTTTTTCTAAGCATCCATATCTTTTTCAAAGCACTTTTTTTAGGCTTTCAGCCATAGCAGCAAGGCAGTGAACTATTTGATAAAATGATTTGGCAGACATGTATGAAAAATGTGGTAGCATAGAAAAGGAAATGAACTATTTGAAAAAATGCCTCAAAGAAATGTGGTCTCATGGTGATGGAATGCCATGACATCGCCATGAGACCACATTTCATTGAGGCATTTTTTCAAACAGTTCACTACCTTTTCTATGCTATATCTTACTATTATGCTTTGATAGATTTTTTCCAAGCATCCATAGCTAGACAAGGTAGTGAAATGTTTTAAAAAATGCCTCAAATATATGTGGTCTCATGGAATTCCATGAAAATAAAATGCAATTGGTAGCTACTCCTAGTTACCAGTTATGCAATGTGAAGTAATTGCATAATTGTTTATGTTGACTTAGTAAAAAACTATATATTGTAATTGATTTTTTTTCAAATATATCAACATCTAGTTATTAGTTATACAATGTGAAGTAATGCTTTAAGTTTGAAAGATGCACAATGCAATGTAATCAATGATATGAATATAAACTAAAAAAATCTATTTTCTACAATTCATTAGTTAAACTCTTTATTTTATTACCTAAGTGAAACTTCAATGTCCACCTCCACTAGGAGGCGTTGCCATCAAATCTCCAAGATTAACCTAGATTCAACATCCAAAATTAGATATAAGAATACCATTCATATAACAATGTTATTCACATGTAATATTTATAATTATTTACTAGTTACATACCTCGATAATACATGTCATTGAATAATAAGGAGACCTGGAGGACCATTGAAAATTGAATAAAAACTATGACCTTGAAATTTAACTGTAATCATTATTTACTAATTTAGTTAATCTTGCATTTCAAAAAATAAATTTAATAAATTAAATTCAATGAAATTTATAGCATTTACATGACTATAAAGGCTAAATGCCTCATTAAGGAGGGCATCTATCATCACCATTTGATTAGCTATAGGTGTACCCTACACACCTGGGTTCTAACTATGCATGGGGTCATAACCATAGGGTGTCTCACAAGCCTAACAAATATGATGTGAAACTCTATTTCCCAAAGACTCACCCTACTCACCTTGTGCTATTGGGCTAGCATGTTGAAAGAGGCTCTAGGTCAAGGAGCTAAATGACTATAGTGTCTCAACCTCAACACTCTCGTTCAAAATGGAAGGGATAGCCACATGATCATATGTTGATCTAGAGAGTGCTCGTCTCATTGGTTGTTGTGGGTCAAGAAATGCCCCCACTCTATCTTGTGTGGAGCCTCCCCCTCTACCTTGGAAGTCTTGAATATCAAAATAGTTTGGGATTTTATTGAGGATGAACTCACAGTAGAGATTCCTAAAAAAATATTGCAAAACCTTTTTTTTTTGCATGGAGGATGGTCAAAAACCATCCATTACCTCTACCAAAAATGGTTCTTTATCCTTGGATGGTTGCACCAATGGATAGGGAACCTCTTGCTTGAAGGGTGTAAAGTTTGATGTGTTTTAAGGTTTGTGAATAGGGAACACAAGTCAAATTTTCTAATTTTTTCATCTTTCACTTTTTTGTAGGATAATTTATCAGCATCAAATTGTTTATACTCTCATCTCTTATTTGACCAACTATTTATTTTCTTGCTAATAGAATCTACAATTGATAACATTGATTCAAGTGATTGAGAAAGCATGGCTCTATGTGAGGTTGAACTTATAGGATCTTTCAACCTTGCATTTATATCCTCACTTTATTTTTTGTTATTTTCAATTTTCCCCATTAAATTTTCTTAAGTTCTTGGAGCATATTAAGGAATTATTGGAGGTGTTTGTTGGGGTTATTATTCAACAAGTATTTGGGGTTAAGGTGAAGGAGGATTTTGAGGAGAAGGGGGTGCATTATCATTTCCTATAAATCAAATAAATTTACATCAAAAAACATATTAAATCTACCTATTTAATAACAAATTCACACAAAAAATAATAAAACTTACTCCTTTGACCTCCTCGATGCCATGGCGGCACTTTGGAAAATATTAGATAAAGATTTAGTGAAGAATTATCTCTCCAATAACACAAGCACTCTCTCAAGGGTTTGAAGGCTCCAGACAAACATTGCAGAAATGAAAGTGAATGCAACTTTCTTTTTTTTCTTTATATTTAAAGTAACACACTAACATTATAACGTGAGAATTGTATGGCCTTGGTGTAGTCAAGCTTGAGGCTTGGTCACACCAAGCCATAATGCGAGCATGTTATAACATGCTTGTGCTATGACTATTTTAAAAATTTAAAGATGGTTGGCCACTTTTTGGCCCCCCATATTTCTGCACCCACCCAATTGCATTGGTGACATGAAGGATATTCATTTAAAGGATGGTTTTCATGATTCCATGGAGAGCTTGTAATACCCAGGCTAGCACACTTAGAAAAAAACCCTAATATAATTCTTTTTTGAAAATTGAGAAAAATGTTGATAATCCAACAAAGACGTATCACACCTGCAAAACAATGTGGACACATGTGTTGTGTGAACACAATGGAACAATGAAAAATAAAAGACAACCTCACCATTACATAAGAAAGGTGGAAACATTGAAAGACTAACCAGTCATGAGATAAATCCACCATGATGAACATATGAGAGAGAGAGAGAGGAAAACACCTACATGATGATCACATTCTCTCACAACACTACACCAAGATAGGGTGATGGAATCATCAACCTCCCTTGACAACATGTGCTTCCCAAGAAATCCCATTTCAATGTGAAATAACACAAGAAAATGAATAGTATTCCATAATACCACATGATCTAAGATGAATTTTGAGGACACTAACAAGGCCAACTGTGAAGGATTACAACCCTCCCAAGTCTTCATAAGACTAAGTGCATAATCTCTTTAACCCTAGGTTTGACAACATGGAAAGTTTAGTAGAAGGCATGCAAAATGAGGAAAGAGATGTCACAAGTCCTCAATGAAAACACACAATAACATAATCATAAAACCACTAGACCCGTAGGACCATGAGGAAAAACTACTTTTTAGATGGCTTTCCTATATGAGGCCCCAAAACCTAGAGGAATGATCAAGTCGTAAGATAGAGATACTTTAACTAGGTATTGAAGGTTGAAATGACAAAAAAAATTGGAATTGGTGAGATAAGGGGAATACAATTACTTTTTAGTGGCATTGAGCTAAGAAAAACACTGGCTAACTAAGATAGAGAGGGTTAACATTTTGTTCTTTTGTATAAGGAGTGAGGTTTCCCAAGTATAGGACCAAGCCACCCCAACAATGTTAACCAAAATTTTGAGTTTTAAGCCTTCAAAACTAGGCCTTCCCACTGTGCAACTAGGATTCCCCAGTAGGTACAAGGCTACCCAAGTAGATTTAGTTTAATTTTTGGCACTTCGAGAGTCAATTCTAGGTGAGATAGGGCCATCTAGGTATAGGACTAGGTCACCCAACTATGAAAGACAACATTTAAAATTTATTTTAAACCCAAATGAAATATTTATAAGTTCATTTTAACATTTTCATAGTATAATAATGAAAATTTCAAATCAATCATGCTTGGTACAAACACCAAGACATGTAACTACACTAAAACATCTTTTCAATTATCAAAATTTACAACCCTTCTCAATGAGAGGTCCAATAGTAATATTATTAAAATTGAATAAAGGAAATAAACCATGAATAAGCATAAGAACTTTTCCACCTTAAATTCATCACTAATTCCACCATTTTCCTCCAATTCCCAATGATGGTTACCACACCACCCAACTTATGAAATCAAAAGATCCACTCCCACCATGCTAGGAGATAGTCACATGGGCCACAATCACAACACTTACATCAAACACATTAGGAAATGGCTTATACGCATACCATACACAAACCATACAATAAAAATACACATCATATTAAAAACTCATCTAAAACAAGATGGATCAAATGGTATATCACATTTCCACATTGGGAAAATTCACCAATGTCAAAACACAAGAATCCTTATTAGGAAAACTCATCAATTGTATAACACAAATCCTCATTGGGAAACTTACCAATGGCATAATACAAAAATTATCATTGGGAAACTCACCAATGGCATAACCAAAAACATGTACACATGGAAGGAATGATCATATTTTAGGTGCTACTCAAACTATACTAGGATTGGATATTAGAGAACAAGAGAGGGAATGTCCTCATAGACACTCATGTGGGCCTTAGTGAGGAACTAAGTATCCTCTCATATAGACAAGGGTGCTTTATATTATAATTATTACACTCCATAGGAAACTTTTCTTCCATGATCATCCTTATCTTATACAAGCACTCAAGACATGAGAGGGATATCCATTATCGTGGTTAATTAATTATCCATGTTTCATTAGTTTTCACTAGTTAACCAAAAATCCCACATTGTGATTTCCTATGTCTCACTTTAGTTTAGGTTTATGTTGGAATCCACTCCCATAACCCTCTCTAATACCTATATCCTAACTTCTAAGGCCATCCCACCCTCCAAGGAATGTGGCATGAAAAAAATGCACAAAATTCAATTTCATTAAAATTTTCTAACATGTTTCCACAAGCGCTATTTCAATAATTCATGAAAGAAACTTTCATTAAAACATTAAAATTCATAATATTTCATTTAAATAAAACATTCAAATTTTCTCATTTTCCAATATACTAAAAAATAGGAAATTTTCCCAAAACCCCATTAAAATTTCATCAAAATTTATATTTTCCAATTTTAAATTTTGAAAGTACCCTTTTTTTCTAAATAAAAAATAAATAGGGAGACATCTTTCCTCTATTTAAAATTCATCATAAAACATATTAAACATTTGAATTTTCTCACTTTAATTTGAATTAGAAAACCATAATTTCATCTAAATCTCCATTGATGAAAAGCTTCAAATTTTAAAATTTCAATTTCAATTTCTATAAATACCCTTTAGCTCTAAATATTCCCAGCAACACACTTTTCACATAAAATTCATGTTTCCTAAATTTTGGAAAAAAAATCCATGACCATGGCTCAAAATGGGAATTTTTCAACATTTTCAAAATTAACTAAGTCCTACTCTAATTGAAAATTTTAAATTCTATTAAGGAATTCCTATGATCAACTAATGGTGAGCATAGTATCCAAATTCAAAAACATAAAAAAAGGGAGGAACAATGAGAAGATTACCTCCATTTTGAAGACACAACAAATATGGAAGAACTTGCAATTTTCCAAAAGAGAGAGGGAGAGATCACACCCAAGAATTCGCACTGCATTTCCTATCTCATTACTTTAAACCTTATCCAATTCCATTCCCATTTGCATTCGTAATTCAAATTTCAATTTTTTCTTGGAAGAATGGAAGAGGATTTGAGAGCCCAATTTCCCCCCCAAAAAAGAATCAATAAAGTCCTTTTTCTTTTTTCTTTTTAATCCATTTATTTTCCAATTATTTTTCTAATTTCCTTTATTTTAAATTCAAAAAATTCCATTAAACAAATAAAACAACTTACCTTTATTCATTTACAATTATTTAACAATATGATTAAATTGAATATAAATGCATATTCCCACCCAAGAGTTTTTAAATTTAATTAACTTATTATATTTTCCCAATTTTTATGGAAATAACCCTTAGACATAAAAACAATTGTATAACTCATCAAACATTCTTTTTCTATCAAAAAACTAATTTAAATATTTACCTTAATCCAATTTCATAATTAAAATACAATTAATCAAGAAAATATCCAATGCATTAAATATTTTTATGAAAAAGCTTGAAACTAGGAAATCATTTAAATCAAGCATACACTAGGCTTTCACAACACATAGGGATTCTAGAATAAATCCTAGCTCGGATGTAGGTTCACATAGGGTCAAACATGAAACATACTATACTCGAATTGAGTATGATCGAGGAGTAGATAGGGCTCGACCTCATGTGGCATCTTTGGTTTAACTAGCATTAGGGAATAACATAAACATATGTAGTTAGGTGGATAAATAATCCCATACCTGTAACCATTCAAAGTACATCAAGAATACCTACTCAATATATATAGTCAAAGCACAACATAATCACCCAACATGGTCCATTAGTATAAAGTATAAAATAACATCCATGTATCTATCATACAAATCATCTCTTGTGAACATCAATAATATGGATCACATTTAATTGTGCATAATTATAATCCAACATATAAATGTACAAAATTCCAACCACTAACATGTTGAGGAACCTCATTTTGAACATGTAGTGGTTCATACACACCATTCAAATCCATAATACAATCATCAAAAAAATCATGAGGAAACAATGAATTTGAACCACCGATCTTGCAACTATAAGCTACAAATGGGAGGTTACTATAGAGATTGGTATCATAGTTTAGTGGGAGCTTTTGGCAATGATGTGCATTCATCACTTGGTGATGGATGATTTTCTATAGTGTTTGTTGGTGTCATGGATGGACTTTTGGATTTTATTTTCTTCTATATAGTGAGGGCTATTTGATATCTTTGGTTTCATTAACAGGAAAATGTTATCTTTTTGTTTGGAGATATTGACATCTTGGTAAGCCATAGAGGTATATTTAATCTTTGGTGAAATGTCATGATTTTTCATTTGACAAGTGATCCTTGTTTCGACAAGATCATTTTTTTATTATGTCATGATGTACTCTTGATTGCACATTAGAGTGTCGGCATGACATAGGTACACGATATGTTCATTATGACATATGATCTACTTTGGAGGATATGTGATATCATTATTTCATGATGTGTACCTGATTATTGAGGTTGGGATTTGAATTTAATCTTGGTTGGTTCTCTAGTTATTAAGTACATTGGTCATTTTATTGAGAGATTCTTCATGGTGGTATGTTTCATTTGGAGTTTGGCATGGATTGATCAATTACAAGTGCTCATGGATACTTGGAGACATAGATGAGGCTAGGATATCACTTATGATTAGACATTAGTTGAGATAATTGTAACTCATTGATAAGTTTTCAACTAGAAGTTTGAGGATCCTACAACTTGGTTGGGCGTGAGTTCAAGATAGATCTATAGAGGAGATTGTTCTTAGAGAAGTCATGATGACTTGGATATCTTGTACCTGAGTATTCTCATTTTTAGATGTATTATGTTTTATGAATTTCCTTCTCATGCGTATAGATATTAAGCTTTGGTTTACTAGTTCTAGAGGGTTCATTTGAGCGATGTTAACAAGTTTATCTCCTTATGAATTGTGAGATTATTCATTAATGTTGATTTTAGGAGATGTTATTGGGATTATTCCCTTGGTTTTGGAATTGATTTGTTTGATCTTCCTTTGGTTTTAGATGCATACATCTTGGTCATGGTTAGATGTGGATAGTGTTATTATATTTTGTGTTTTATGGAACAAATAATACTTAACACAACTTAGCATTTAGAGGTGTGTGTAGAAGGACATGCTACAAGTTTTTATTTTCATGATTCTCTATTTGGTCTTGTTCTTATTCTTTGATATTTGTAAATTCAAATGATATTATTTTTGAGGTCTTGTGTGGAGCTATGGTTATCACTATGTTGTGGTCATGTGTTGTTCATTATTCTTTGAGCTGAAAACATGGAGGTTTCTTTAACTCTTTCCTTTATTGAGTGTGAAGAACTTGGGAGAGCTATGGAGACTTGTGGTGAGAGTTGTCTTGCAACATATTGGTTTGTAGGATCTATATATCATTGTGGATATTCCTTGGTACTACATGATATTGGTTACACTCTCTATGTGATGATACTGGTGGATTTTTGGATTCCCTATTCATTTTTAGCTTTTTCATTACCTATTTAGTGGGAGTTCCTAGTTGTGTGTGATTTTGATTGATAGGTTTGTCACATAGAGCTTGTGATTGCATGTTATGGGTTGTATACTTTGATGGAATGAGGCTCACTTGTTATGATTTGTATATCTTTGAGGTATGGATAAAATTATGTTAGCATTTGTTGTGGGTGTTATTTCAATGATGGTGATTATATCTTGATAGCTACTGATACATACTTGTTACCTTTAGATTGTGTGTTTGTCTTTTGGAATATTGGTTGGAGGTAGGACCTATGCTTCCTTGTGAAAGATAGTGTGGGATCTCTTTGGATGGTTTCTTATCTTTGTGCATTGGTATGGTGGAAGATGAGAGCATTCATGCTTGATATGGTGGTCACATTGATTCTTGTTGTAGGTATCTTGATGGATCACATAGAACACTTTGATTCCTTGATCCCATATGTGGCTATAGGGATCATTCTATTATTCATGTTTGAGTTTACTTGTTTACCCCTTATGCAATGTATATAACAAGTACCTGAGACAGTTAAGAAAATGTGTGTTGTCCATCTTGCATAATCTTATAATGTAATCTTTTATTATTTGTAGTGCACCTAGGGGATCTAGGGATACATGCATCACATGGGTTAGAATTCTTGGCCCCAATTTATGTGTTGTATGTAACATTATGATAATTATTTAATGTGGGGTTGCAGGGTAAACCCACAAAAGTGTTTTATAATTCCAATGAGAAAGGAAAAGTTGCAAAAAATGACCCCATGCAAAATAAATTAGCTTTTTAGAGTTCACATGAACTCTTGGTTTGCGAAACCCAAAACGGGGTTTGATAGAACCCCATTCGAGCAAAACCATTTAATGATGGGGCCCACTATTCCTGACAAAAAGCTAAATGTGAAGGCTTGTGGAAAGGGGATTTGCTTGAACCCTATTTCAAGTGAACCTTGGATCGAGCAAACCCTTGGGGGTTTGAGTAAATCCTCCCTAGTTCACTCAAACCCCCCTTTCCCCCCTTCTCCCCCTCAGGCACAAAAAAAGTCCAGAAATTTGCATTTAGAAGCTCAGGTTGAGGATGAAAATGGAGGAGACTTCATAGACCCAACTAGATGATGGTATTCCTTGAAACAAGCTATCCATTGAATATAATTTTAATATGTTTTGGTTTTATTATGTATTTGTTTTTTTAGTTTTATTAAACATAGTTTTTTCACAAAAAATAAAGCTCTCTATTCTTCACATGTGGAAAAGTGGTAGATTATCAACAAAAAAATTGAAAAATATGAGTGCACCGGGTATTGAAGTCCTTGATCCAACAAAAAAAAAATTGAATTTCGATACATACAAAAAAAGTACGCATTATACCATCAACCTATGTCTGAATTATAATTGGTTTGACTTCAAAACTTGATTAAGGAAAAAATATTCAATAAAACACTATGAAACCAATTAGAAGCACTAGATATCATAGTTACAAATCTAAATTCAAAAAAAATAGAATTTTATCCTTCATGGAAAAAAAATTATGCATTATACGGTGAGCATCACTCCTTAAAAATGTTGTTTGCTGAAAAAAACTAGTTTTCAAAGGAGATGGAAAAAGAACTACAATCTAATTCCAAAAATTTGAAAAAAATATATTTAGAATCTATAGAAAAAATGTCACAAATTGCTAGTTTGCATCATCTTAAAATTCCTCACGGTTTAGCTACCATAGGTGCCTGAAAGTGAAGATTTAGTTAGAAAAAATCATTTTAGTGTCTAGTTTGGCCAAAATTTGTAAACCAGTATTGTGGGATCACCCTGCACATTGGGGAAATATTTATTGTTAGGAAAACTTAGTACCAAAAAGTATATTTGGGGTTTAATGGTTTTGTAAGATCATGGTATTAGTCACATGGATTTATGCAATATTAATTGGTAGATTTTTATGAGCTTGTGACTATAAAAGCAAGAACATGGGTAGTTGTCTAAGGTTGTTTGGTTGGCTAATTGGTCATTTTGGTTAAGGGGTTGAGATAATCTCTTGTTGGGAATTGTAAGGTTTGAAGTATTGCATAAGATGCATTGTTGTACATGTTTGTTCACATGAAGTTTATATAAAGGGCTTGATGTTTCAAAGGTTTTCATGGAGAGCTTTGAAGATGTATTGTAATATTTATTTTTGAATAATACACGAGTGATGGATACTTTTGGAGGGTAGAATTTTTCCCTCTTAAGGGTTTTTTTAGGGTATATCTTGTCTCATCTTTGATGGTATGTTGTATATTCTCTTCCATGTGGATTTTGAATACTTATTTGCATATATTTCTCTATTTGATTTATGTGTAAATTATCTTGAGTGGATGTATATTTCCTTTCAATAATCACTAGAAACACATAGAAACATTTTAAGAAAAACTTCATCTAGAATCATCATTCCATCTACTGTTAATTATGCTATTAGCTAGTTGATGCCATTAGAGTTGATTCTACTAAACTATTATCTTGTTTTGAACTTATAATCAAATAATTTGGTAATGTGACCCATAGATCCCCTAGTTTTATTGTTTTAATTGTCAATTTGTGATCCATTACACTTGATAATATGTTTCATGTGATGCCTAGTGATTTAATGTATATTATCCTTGTAGGTTATTGAATTTGGTTGTTCACATGCCACAAGTGTTGTACCTTCTACACTTCAATTGAACTTGAAGTGATAGATTGAAAAAATAGAAACATGTTTATATAGGTCAAATAAGATGAAAGAAGGATCATAAGAAATATTTAGACAAGAGGAAAATGAAGCTGAAGTTTTAGATTTGAAGTATGGGCCTACAAAAAGGATTTTAGATAATGGGAAAAGGAAACTAGGGTCCTATAATTTTTAATAATGGGAAGAGAGAAAAAAAGAAATAAGAGATGATCAATCAAAGGAGAAATAGAAGAGATTCATTATAGAAGGATTATGATAATGCCCCTAATATTTTGTGATTTAGATCTTTGATATTTAGCTCCTTCACTTTTCAATTACATTTTTGCAAATCCTTTTGTGATATTCTTGCATTGACAAGGAATCTAATGTATTTTAGAGGAAATACTACCAAAATTTATGTGAATTACAACTCATTTTTTAGGGAAATGACCATTAGAAACTCAATCAAATTAGGGCAAAAAAGAGAGGGAGAAGTATCATTTTATAATATTTAATATGGTCCTAACAGTAGGGGGTGCTACATGTTGATGGCTAGTGTGCCCAAGGGTGTTAGGGTCCTTGTGATATATTTTGATATTGAAATTTATTAGGGATTTTGAGCATGATTTCATATGTTTAGGGATCTTATGGGGTCCTTTGCTCATTGACCATTTCAAAATTAGTAAAAAATGACCTTTAACATACAAATGGTATGCACACTATAATGAGTGCAAAGGAGGTAATTTGTTATCTAGCAACAACCATGATATTTATGATCACTTTTTGGTACTATATAGAGCATTATTACAATACTAAGATAAATTCCTTTTATCATGCTATGTATAGATTCAGAACTAGTTTGTATTAAATTGACTTGACCTTTTGGAATCTCATTTTCATTTAATTAGAGTCCTTTTCCATGTAGTTAATCCATTCCTTTCCAAATGTCTATCTAGTTTTAGCAACTTTTATATTTTCCCACATCTAGTTAGAGCACTCTCATTTAGCCATCCATATAGTTAGATTTCCACTCTACATAGTTAGTTCCTTATGTCACTTTCTATAATAGGTGGAATCTCTAATAGTGCTCTCTTTACTTTACTTCTTTTTCATTGGAGATAACTCCTACTCAAGTAGGTTTTAATTCATATTTATCTCAAATTTGTGGTGGATGCTAGTCATTGTATGTTTCTTTATACTTTGTGGATTTCAATGGAGTGTCAAAGATAAGAAAAATTAAAAGTGCTTCATTACTTAACATGGATAGATATCCTTTGGGTGTTTGAAAAATCAAAGTTGTTTGTAAATATTGTTAGTAATTTCAAGCACTCAAAAATTAAAGACAAGAGGAAATGAGTTACAATATTCTATGAAGTGCTCAGTTGTTCTTGTGGAGTATAAAGCCACATTCACTTTCAAATATAATAGAGATGGAAGTCTCTTTAATAGTGCATCTAAATATACTATTGATAAATTATTTTTGACATCTATAACAACACATCCATCAGTAAGTAATAAATTATTATTTTTGAAATTTTTACATTTATTATAAGTTGTAATATCAATCAACCTTAAACCCTATTAATTTAACTAATTACTACTTCAAAATTTATAAATATATCTAATTTAACTTGAATAAGATTAAATATACAAATATTGATAAATAACAATAACCTTTCACATTTATTACAATCAACCTTAACCCTATTAATTTAATTAATTACTACTTCAAAATTTATAATTATTAATTAACAATAAGATTAATTAAAATAAAATAAAGCCTTCGCAATACTATACAATAATAACATTTCATTTTAAACATAAATTATTGTAAGTGTTTATATTATCTATATTTTGCACCTTCCACTCTATTCTTTACACCAAATTAATTTTTGTTACGATCTAAATTTACGATTAATCATTTATATCAATGTTTGTTGTACATCATTATTATAATGACCCCACTCTCCCCACTCTCCACCCCACTTTTTAGACAACTCTACTTTATTGTTATGCTCCCACTCTCCCATTATGCACTCTATTGTTGATGCCACTGCATCTGACTCTTTTCCTTCTATGTCCCATTATGCTTTTGTCACATCTTTCCAACTTTCTTCTCTAGTGTAACTTCTTTCATCACCGACTTCCTCTTCTTTTCCACATTAGAAGAATCAAAACTTTCTTTCTTGTTCTTACAATCCTTCTTCACATGTCCTAGTTTTCCATATTTCCAAAAAATTACCGTACTCTTACCAGGGGTTTTAGACCGTCCCTTAGCTTTCCCTTTCCTTCATTGTCTTCCTTAGGTTCCTTTTTCTTAGGCCTACCTTTTACAAACAAGGCATCTTGGAATTCCTCTTTAGACTTCCTCCTCATCTCCTCTGATAGGAGAGTAGGAATTATATTGTCCATCTTAGGATCTACACCACTACCACTAATAGCAACTATTAGATTTTCCCAAGAATCTGGTAAAGAACAAAGTAACAAAATGCATTTATCCTCATCTTCTAGATTTACATCTATAGATGCTAACTAACTGAGAATTAAATTGAAAGAATTTAAATGTTGTGCAATTTCAAATATTATTGGTGAGACTCTTAGTTTGATAAATATCCCCTATTCTCTTCCATATATGAATTTTTTCTTCTTTCAAGAGAACAACATTAACAAGACATTCTAATTGTTCCTCTTGCCTTTTTATCTAACTTAGCCCAATCTTCATCTAAAATAGTTGTAGGTGTCTTTGTCTGATTATTAATCGCTAACCACTAATGTCTTTCTTCAAGGAGATCCTCCATTTTTAGTTTCCACATCTCATAATTAGATCCATTGAACCTTTCAATATCTAAATGAGAATTCAAACTCATTGTAACAAACTTACT
The DNA here is from genome assembly GCA_007258455.2 of Sequoia sempervirens. Taxonomy (NCBI): domain Eukaryota; kingdom Viridiplantae; phylum Streptophyta; class Pinopsida; order Cupressales; family Cupressaceae; genus Sequoia; species Sequoia sempervirens. The sequence continues at coordinate 18,098 of VDFB02263936.1, forward strand.
TTCCAAAATCAGAAAATAACAAAAATAATAAAAGCTCCCACTAAGAAAAAAAACCTCCAATCTTTTAAGAGAAAGATCCCAATACTCTACCCAACCTCAGATACCAAATGTTGAAAATTGATGTGTTTTCTTAGCTTAATACTATGTAAAACTTTAATATTGCTGGAATAAATATGTTTTTTCCTTTGTTACAAATTCTTTGTGGGTGTTTATCTAATTAATCCATTTTACTATTTGTAGAATGTAGACAGAAGTTGATAGAAGTAGATAGGATATTAGAAATATTACACAAGCATGTACCATGGAGAAACCCTTTCAGGAAAAAACTCCACCAAGAATTAATCTATTATTCAATCTTTGAAGTAGATTACAATAGTTGCAATTCTTGCTTGAGAATGCCTCTTTTTCCTTCACCAAAACTTCTTCACAACCTGCAATAAAAATGATAATAACTATCTTCAACTTGCTTGAGATAAATAGGATTTTATTAACTTTGTAAACTCCAATAGAGTTACAATTACAATGCTCAAGCCCTATCCCTAAAAGCTCAAATCCTCATATTCATGCATTTGGGCATCCCAAACTAAAGTAGCAACTCAACCTCTATTTTGTAAATATCTTCAATGATTCATCCTCAAAGTAGGTGTCCAAAAGAGGGCCCACTTAACTTAGCCTTCTAAAACATCTCAACATGCAAAGGAGTTAATTCCAAGAATCCAACTTGGGTGCCCACATTGGGTCCAAGTCATTTCTAGTTAATTGAAACATTTCTCAACACCATTCATGCATGAATGGTCATCCCATATTAACTAGAGGTAGTCCTTGTTATCTATCATGCAACTCAATTCATTATCCATGCATTCCAAGTTAACTAAAGTCAACTAGAATTCAACTAAAACTAACTAAAGATAAATGAACCATAACTGAACTAAACTGAACTGAACTATATTGAACTGAAACTAAACTAAACTAAACTAATTTGAACTAAAATTAATGCATGCAAACATCAAACCCTAACTCCTAGGATCTTTACATGCATTAAGAAGTGTTATGTCTTACTCTGAATAGTTAACTAAACTCAAGGTGAGTGTCACCTACCATGTGGGCACCCCATGTGCCCCTATTATTTAGGAACTCATAATGGGAACCCTCACATGGTCCTAACATTTACCATTAATTACAAATGCCAATTAACATAATTATTAGATCAAATATTAATCTCTTCCTAATCTTAGTGTTGGTTAACACATTCCAAGGACTTAGGGGATACATGAAATAAATAATGTTTAGGAATACAATTAAATGGCTTCCTATTTCCAACAACATCTTGGTCATGGTTAGATGTAGATAGTGTTATTATATTTGGTGTTTTATGAAGTAGATCATACTTAACACAAATTAGCAAAAAATTGTTCATGTGTAGGACACTATGGACACGAAAAAAGTAACCCTTTTAATTTTTCTAGTTTTTTCCCTCATGCTTATTTTTCTTTATTTTTCCTTGATTTATTTTTTTAATATCGACCACATATTCACATTAGGTCTTGAATCTTGATGAAGCATTAAGACTTTATCATGTCTTGTAAAGGTGTTGTGAAGTGTTGTAAGAAATTTTCACACTTTTCTATACTCTTCTTATTATAATTCACCTATATACCCTCTTTTTATCACTTACCAAGTTGTATTTTAAAGTATTGTAAAGTCTTGTAACAAACTTTCATGCTTTTCTAGACTTGTCATCAACAAATACACCTTTATTATGCCTTATTTGTCCCCTTTATGCACTTATAGGCCTTAATTAAGTGTATTTTTTAATACAAACCCAACAAACATCATTTAAGACAACTTAATTCCCAAAACCCACTCATATGCCTTGAGTGGGACCCATTTGCCTAGGGTGGCGAATGAGTCCCTCTTGGCACAAAATTCAAAATAAATTCAAATTATTGATGGATTTTTATTCCTAAGGACTTAAGGTCGGTCTGTGATGTATTTTTGAGAAATTAGGGCATAATTGTGTATAAATACATGATTTTCTATTCATTTTTACCCCCATTCATTCAAGTATTCATTCTTGCATTCAATCCATCTAAGCATTCACTCAAGCATTGTAGCATCATTCAATCAAGCAATTATCAAGCATCTTGGAGCACCCATTGACATATCTTCAGACTTCAACAACAAGGGTTTGGTGAGTCCATGTCATTTTCATGTTATTTTTTCATCATTCCTTTCTCATTTCATTTCATTATTAAGGGTTTGATTACCAAGTGGGGTTTGACCAAGGAAAACCCCTATACTCTAACCCTTAACCCTTTTTCCCTTCTTTGCATGTGTGTTTATAGGTTTTGTAGGAATATTTTTCAAGGAGAAAGTTGTCAAAAAGATGTTGCAAAGTCATCAACGTCAGCATAACCCTAATTGGAGCTTGAAGATCCCTTTTAAGCCCTTTTTTTGTAGATTCAGATCCAGCAACCCAAAAAGCAGAAAAGTGTAGAATAGGACCCACAGAGCTGACCTTTGAATTTGTAGATTTCTGTAGGTGGACTTATTTTCCATCTATGGAAAATGAGTCCCACTTCTAGGCTAGAAAAAAGTTTTCTATAGTTCTAGTTTCCTGACATCCTGAAAGTTGTTTTGATAGATTTTACCAAAAGCAAGACTAATTCACCATCTGTGGTGAATGAGTCCCAGTAGGTATCAACATTGAGTTATGTATCATTCCATAACCTTCCTAGATCTACTTTTAGTTTCCAAGTGCACCCCATTCTATCTCATTCAATTATGTTTTCATTTCTGCATGTTTTGAGTTCATGTTTGCATAAAACATTGTGTTTTCAAACATTTCATATTTCCTAGTTTGCATTCCATAATTGATCCATTTCATTAGTTTTTTGCATTTATTTCATCTTATTTATACATATTGCACCCACATCACATCAATCGTTGAATGTATACATTACATTTTGGCCCATTCTTTCCCCTTTTAGGTGAGAAACCCTAGAAGGGCTAGAAAGACATTCGGGTGCCAAAATCTTTGTTTACATTTTGGTGAACCTGAATTTAGAGAAATTTTACTTCTAATTCTAAGTACATTTGCATCCTAGGGTTAGGTTGCATCAACATTGAATTAGCTTTTTCATTGTTTGGTATTTTAGGGTTTTCAAAAATTGCATTAGTTAAAACATCATATAGCTTTCATTTTTGCATTTCAAATCATTTAAACACACTAAAATTCTTCAATTTCATACTCTAGTTACATCTGAAAAATATCAAATTACATTTCAAATTTATGAAAAAACTAAAAAAAAAAGCATCACTGGACTCATTCGCCACCCTGGGTGAATCACTCCAGTTGCACATTCTGAACTACAATTTTTGGCATTTTGTGGGCATTTTCTGTTTTTATATTTTATGTTATTATATCTCTATTATATTTTCTACAATTTTTTTTATTAGCATTTTATTACTTCTCATTTACATTTCACTTGAATTCACCCTATCTTTAGAAGCCCTTGTTGAGTGTTTGGTGCCCTATTGATAATACTTTAGTGAGAAGTTCCTAAATCATGGCATCCTACAATAACACACTCATTTTGGACCTTGGGTTGTCTGGAGCTACTACTCTTGGTGTTGAAAATAGTGCATTAGGCATGGATCCCACCTTTAGCATTACTTTTCCTTCCAATAACATGCAAGTTGACACACAAAATGATCACATTCTACAAGAAAAAATCATTAAAATTCATCAGGATCTAACACATTTGCAACAAAACATGTGTCTTGAAAACATCTCAACTACCACAATTCTTGCTATAGGAAAAATCCATTGTTTCCTTGAATGTAATGAAGGGTTAGATGTTATGAAACAATTTTTTGAGATATAGCATAAACACATTCCTTCTACCTCTAGTACATCTCAAGTAGAAAATATTGTAGTTAGCCATGGAGGTCTTTACATTCCTCCCCCTTCAACTATAGCATCCATACCTACCTATGCCACTCCCAAAGTTACAACCATAATGCAACAAGTTAGTAATGTAATTCCTTGCTCAACTATTCTTGCTAGTGTTCCTAATTCTTCTATGGCATCAAATTTTTTCTACTCTTCCACCATACCACCTATTAGCATTCCATTCACTTTCCCTTCCATTACATACACTCCATCACCACTATCTCTCCCACCTCATGCCACTTACACCAACCCTCTCATCATGGAACTTTTCCTAACCATTTCCTCAATGCAACAACAAATACCCATCATAAGCCAAATTCAAAATGATCCACCCACCTATTATGTCCATAGTAGCCCATTATCCTTAGAAATATTAAGAACACTGATGTCACAAGGAATTGAGATACCTATATTTGAGAAGTATGGAGGAAAGGGTGATCCTACTAATCATGTTAATGCTTACACAACCTTATGCAGTGACTTTGTTCTTGATGATAAATTGTTGGCCAAACTATTTCCTAGGACCTTAAAGGACACTACCTTGGAGTGGTTTTCAAACTTACCAAACAATTCAATGTGTTCATTCAATCAACTAGTTGATGCTTTCATAAATCATTTTCAAGTGTACATGACTCCCAAAAGACATTGGTTGATTTAATGAGATGTAAACAAAATGTGGATGAAAAAGTCACTAATTTCATCTCACACTATCAGTCATTATATTCCCAAATTGATGTCAAGGTTCTTAATCCACATCTCCAAAACATGTTTATTGAAAATGTGCGAACTCGCATACAAGATAAATTGACCATGATGAAATTTCCCTCTTTCATGCATTTATGTACAACCCTTTGTGACTATCACAATTCAGCTAGTAGTCATGATGCCAAGTCCACTACTAACTGACCTAAAAAATCTAATCCTAACACTTCAAATAATTCACAACCATTTCAAAAACCAAACAAAGGCTTCTTACAATTCAACCCCCCTCCTCAACATCCACCTCAACGCATCAACAATCAATTCATAGCTGTCAAAGTTGCAATACCTTTTACTTATGGAGATCCAAAGCAACCATTTACACCTTTACCAAACACTCTTCATAACACCATGACCCAACTATTGCAACAACAGATGATTACTTTACCTATTGTTAAATCATTAGATCCAACAATACCTTTGCCTGCAAACTTTCAACCCAATGCTTATTGCCATTATCATAGACAAAATGGACATGACACAGAACAATGTAAGCATCTTAGACACATAGTTTAAGATGTCATTGATTCTTGCTATCTATCCTTTTCAAATATTAATGTTAAAGGAAATCTATTTGTTGCCCCACCAAATCAAAATCTAAATTTTTTTACCAACCCGATGCCCAAACATACCATGTCATTCGTCAAAGCCAGTGAAACTCAAAACAATGATGTGATGACTGTTCAGAAAAATATTAAACATTTTGATCCTATCCCACATACCACTTCTATTCATCTTATGGATGATCTAGTATGAGTGATAGACATTATCCCTCATAAGGACCAATCTAAGAAAAATCTTGATATTATTTTCCTCCTCCATGATCTTAAATGAAAAATCTCCTACAACAAGTGTAGAACTTGGTAATTCCCCTAGTTTGGCACTTGCAATTTCCCCTTTAGATAGTTAACCACCCTCGCAATACACTAAACATGATTGGGAGGCGAATGATTTGCTCATTGGCTGACCTACATCTGCCTTAGTAGTCTTTTGCATTTTCTTTTCTTTTTCTTGCATGTGTGTATTGTGTTTCTCTATAACGTGGTGTTTGATGTTTTGTCTCTCTTTTTGTAATTCCTCTATTTGTACCTCCATTCTTCTATATGTATACATTTCTTTTGTTTTGTGTTTTTTTTTTGGGATGGCGCAAAGCGTTGAGATTCCCTATGTCTCTTGCATGTTGACCCAATCGGTCCCTTTTACTTTTCTTTTTCGCTTTTGTTTTGTGTTCTCCTTTTGGGGATGACACAAGTCATTGAGACCACAATGTCTCTCTCATATTGACCCAAAAGATTTTTATTTTCTTTCTTCTTTTCATTTTCTTTTTGCTTGTGTTTTCCTTTTGGGGACAATGCAAAGTGTCGAGATATCCCATGTCTCTTCCATGTTGACCCAAAACACACTTTATTTTTCCTTTCTTTTCACTCTCTTTGTGTCATTCATCCAGTTCTATGTGTATTTGTGGAATGATGATAGTTCTGAGCTCTTTAATAAAAACATTGCAGCAACGAACATACTGACCCCAAATCCATAGACCCCTTATGTGTTTGGTGTGTTCCTTTTTGGGGGAAACTCCTCTTTCTTTTGTTCCTTTTCCTTTGAATGACAAAGCCTTACTTGGAAACATATGACTTGGCATAAGGGATTTTCAAGTTAGCTCTCATGTTTTTTTTATGCATTTTGCTACTTTAAAGAAATTTCTCATAGAACGATGTGTAGCAATTCCTTTAAAGTGGAGGCATACATTGGCATTATTCATTTACATCTTTCCTTTTTCTTGGTTCTTAGTGTAGCCTTATTATTTTATATGATGTGTTTGTCACTTTTTGGATGACATTCGGTGTGATGTCCTTCATAAGCATGATCTATCTTAGCATATTACATTCTTCTTAATGGCTTGATGTGTCGTACTGCATCCCCTAAGTCGTGAATATTCTATTCTTTGACTGGTCCTCTCTTGGAGACATCAGACACAATTTTCCCTAAGTTAAGACCTTGCATGAACTTAGCAAGACTCATTTGAACATTTATTTTGCATGTTGCATATTGCATTTACATGGCCACCTTGCATAACATAGCTTGCATGCATGTGGTGCCATTGCATTTGTTCATGAGTTATAAGCATACAAAGCTTTGCTTGTCTCATGAAGCACGAAATGACATCACCCTTTTTGGTGCCTTATTAAAGTTATCAGGAGGTATAGTTCTTTAGTATGGCTGAGCAAGAAAGCCCATTTTGAGGCATGACTTTTCCCTATAGCCACCATGTGGATTTCTCACCCCCCGGACAACCAAAATTTTCGTGGCCCCAAAGTGAGTATATTCAAGATTTCTCACCTAGCAACCAACCATGATTTTTGTCACCCGAGAGTGAGTACACATTTCTTGTTCTAAACAAACAACCTAAATCTAATCTACAATGAGCTAGACAGATGATTGAAGCTTCATTCTTTTTCATCACTTTCATGTGTGTTCCTTTCTGCTTATGATTTATTTTCCATGGGATCTTCATCTTGGGGGCTTGATCATCCATCTTGATCATTTTTGTCCCATCTCACCAAGCATTAATACATTTAGACCCCTCCTGAGATGCATTTCTTTACTTTAGTGTGATTTTCAAGCAAGTTCATCCTCTCACTAAAGTGGGGGCTCACTATGGACACGAAAAAAGTAACCCTTTTACTTTTTCTAGTTTTTTCCCTCCTTGTGCTTATTTTGATTTATTTTTCCTTGATTTAATGTTGTAATATGGCCCACATATTCACATTAGGTCTTGCATCTTTGTGAAGCATTAAGACTTTATCATGTCTTGTAAAGGTGTTGTGAAGTCTTGTAAGACATTTTCACACTTTTCTAGACTGTTCTTATTATAATTCACCTATATAACCTTTTTTATCACTTACCAAGTCTTATTTTAGAGTTTTGTAAAGTCTTGTAACAAAATTTCATGCTTTTCTAGACTTGTCATCAACAAATACAACTTCATTATACTTTATTTGGCCCCTTTATGCACTTACAAACCTTATTAAGTGTATTTTTTAATAAAAACCCAACAAACATCATTTAGGACAACTTAATTCCTAACACCCACTCATATGCCTTGAGTGGGACCCATTCTCCTAGGGTGGAAAATGAGTCCCTCTTGGCACAAAATTCAAAATAAATTCAAATTACTGACAGGTTTTTATTCCTAAAGACCTAAGGTCGATTGATGATGTTGTATTTTTAGGAAATTAGGGCATAATTGTGTATAAATACATGATTATCTATTCATTTTAACCCCCATTCATTCAAGTATTCATTATTGCATTCAATCCATCTAAGCATTCACTCAAGCATCATAGCATCATTCAATCAAGCAATTATCAAGCATCTTGGAGCAACCATTGACATATCTTCAGACTTCAACAATAAGGGTTTGGTGATTCCATGACATTTTCATGTTATTTTTTCATCATTCCTTTCTCATTTCATTTCATCATTAAGGGTTTGATTACCAAAGTGGGGTTTGACCAAGGCAAACCCCTATACTCTAACCCTTAACCCTTTTTCCCCTCTTTGCATGTGTGTTTGTAGGTCTTGTATGTAGAATTTTCAAGGAGAAAGATGCCAAAAAGGTGTTGCAAAGTCATCTAAGTCATCTAAGTCTTCAAAGTCAACATAACCCTAATTGGAGCTTGAAGACCCCTTTTCAGCCCGTTTTATGCAGATTCAGATGGATGGCAACCCGACAAGTAGAAAAGTGCAGACCGGGACCCATTGAGTTGACCTTTGACTTTTTAGATTGTTGTAGGTGGACTGATTCACCATCTATGGTGAATGAGTCCCACTGTCAGGCTAGAAAAAGAGTTTTCTATAGTTCTAAGGTTCTCGACATCTAAAACCTATTCTAGTAGATTTTACCAGAAGTAGGATTGATTCACCATGTATGGAAAATGAGTCCAAGTTGGCATCAGCATTGAATTCTGCAACATTGAAGAACCCTCCTAGATCTACTTTCAGTTTCCAATTGTACCCCATTCAATCTCATTCAATTTTGTTTTCATTTGTGCATGCTTCTAGTTCATGTGTGCATACAACACTATGTTTTAAACATTTCATATTTCCTAGTTTACATTCAATAATTGGTCCATTTTATTAGTTTTTTGCATTTATTTCATCTTATTTAGGCATATTCCACCAACATCACATCAATCCTTGAATGCATTCATTGCATTTTTGGTATGTGCAGGATCATGATGGGCCAAAAAGTGGCGATATGATGGGTATGTGTAGAGTATGTGGCTGACGATTTTTTTAACCTAAAAATGATGAAACAAAAGGGGTTTTTAAAGGATATTCTCAACTTTCCACCAATATAAATTATGCTTTACTTTGAATTTAATAAATAATTATTATTCATTTTCTATTTGAATTATGACTAAAGTCCTGATTGATAGGCTAATTGAAAAACATTTATAGCTTTCAAACGACATCACATTTTTTGAATTCAAAACATGTGTCACACTATATGCTTTGCATACTATAGGATTAAAAAAAGAAAAATTGAATTTCATGAAGTTTTGACCAAGTTAAGGAGGTTAGACACACGAGCTTTTATATTTTTTAAAAGTTGTAATAAAAAAATCATAATTAATTATTTACTTGGAAAAAAATTACAAAATAATATGCATCACATCTGGACATGAGTCCTCTACTTTTATCTAAAATCTTATAAGAAAATATTATCATTTTATTGTGGTTAGGGTGGTTAGACAGACACCTACTTCAATTTTTTAACTTGAAATTTAAGTACTACTGCATGGAAATTTCAAATTTTCACCAAATAGATTTAAAAAAAAAATAAACCTAGTAGTTTAGAAACTACATTCAATTTTCTACAGAGTCTATTCTTTACATATTTTTGAAATAATATAGATAACTTATTCATTTTTTTACGTCAAGTTGCCTAACTCTAATTTTTCTTAAATTTTTGCCACTTAAGGGTCTATTTTTTCCATGATGATCTTGCACATACCCTTTTGGGGCATTCTCTCCCCTTTTAGGTGAAAACCCCTAGAAGGTCTAGAAAGACATTTAGGTGCCAAAATATTTGTTTACAAACAAACTATAGGTTTTTATTTTCATGATTCTCTCTTTGGTCTTGTTCTTATTATTGGATGCTTATATTCACATCACATTGGTTTTGAGGTCTTGTGTAGAGCTATGGTGATCATTATGTTGTGGTCATGTATTTTTCATTATTCTTCGGTGACAACATGGAGGTTCCTTTAACTCTTTCCTTTTTTCAGTGTCAAGATCTTGGGAGAGCTATGGAGACTTGTGGTGAGAGTTATAGTATTAGAACATATTGGTTTGTAGGATTTGTATATCATTGTGGATGTTCATTGCTACTACATGATATTGGTTACACTCTCTAGGTGATGATAATGGTGGATTTTTGGATTCCTTGATCATTTTTAGATTTGACATTACCTATTTAGTGGGAGTTTCTAATTGTGTATGTTTTTCATTGACAAGTTTGGCACTTAGATCTTGGGATTGCATGTTATGAGTTGTATATGTTGATGTAATGAGGTTCACTTGTTATTATTTGTATATCTTTGAGGTATGGATAAAAGATATGTTACCATTTATTGTGGGTGTTATTTCGGCTATGGTGTTTATATCTTGATAGCTATTGATACATACTTGTTATATTTGGATTGTGTGTTTGTTTTTTTGGATATCAATTGGATGTAGGAATTATGCTTCTCTGTGAAAGATAGTGTGGGATCTCTTTGAATGGTTTCTTATCTTTGTGCATTGGGATGATGGAAGATGTGAGCATTCATGCTTGATATGGTGGTCACTTTGATTCTTGTTGTAGGTATCTTGATGGAGCATATTGAACACTTTGATTCTTTAATCCCATATGTGGCTATAGGGATCATTCCCTTGTTCATGTTTGAGTTTGCATGTTTACCCCTTATGCAATTTATACAACAAGAGAATGTTAGGAAAAGGTGTGTTTTCCACCTTGCATAGTAATATAATGTAATATTTTATTGTTTCTAGTGCACCTAGGGGATCTAGGGATACTTGCATCATAGGGGTTAGCATTCTTGGGCCCACTTTATGTGTTGTATCTAACATTGTGATAAATATTTAATGTGGGGTTGCACATTGGGGAAATATTTAATATTGGGAAAACTTAGTACCAAAAAGTATATTTGGGGTTTAATGGTTTTGTAAGCTCATGGTATTAGTCACATGGTTTTATGCAATACTAATCGGTAGTTTCTTATGAGCTTATGCCTATAAAAGCAAGCAAATGGGTAGTTGTATAAGGTTTGTTGGTTGGCTAATTGGTTATTTTGGTTACGGGGTTGAGACAATATCTTATTGGCATGTGTGAGGTTTGAAGTATTGCATAAAATGTGTGGTTACATTCTTTTTCACATGGAGTTCATATAGAGGGCTTGATGTTTCAAAGGTGTTTATTGAGAGGTTTGAAGATGTATTGTAATATTTAGTTTTGAATAATACATGAGTGATGGATGCTTTTGGAGGGTAGGTTTTTCCCTTTTAAGGGTTTTTTTAGGGTATATCTTTTGTCATCTTTGATGGTATGTTGTCTATTCTTTTGCATGTGGATTTTTAATACTTATTTGAATAGATTTCTCTATTTGAGTTATGTGGAAATTATCTTGAGTGGATGCATATTTCCTTTCAATAATCACCAAAAACACATAGAAACATTTTAAGAAAAAATTCATCTCAAATCATTATTCCATCTACTATTAATTGTGCTATTATAGTTGATGCCATTAGAGTTGATTCTACTAAACTATTATCATGTTTTGAACTTATAATCAAATAATTTGATAATGTGACCCATAAATCCCCTGGTTTTATTATTTTAATTATCACTTTGGGATCCATCACATTTGATAATATGTTTCATGTGATGTCTAGTGCTTTAATGTATATTATCCTTTTAGGTTATTGAATTTGGATTAACATTCCATAGGTGTTGTATCTTGTACACTTCAATAGAACTTGAAGTGATAGATTGAAAAAATAGAAACATGTTTATAGAGGTCAAATAAGATGAATGAAGGATCATAAGAAATATTTAGACAAGAGGAAAATGAAGCAGGAGTTTTAGATTTGAAGTATGACCCTACAAAAAGTATTTTAGATAATCAGAAAAGGAAACTAGGGTCCTATAAATTTTAATAATGGGAAGAGAGAAAAAAAGAAATAAGAGATTATCAAGAAAAGGAGAACTACAAGAGATTCATCTTATGATAATACCCCTAATATGTTGTGATTTAGATCTTTGATATTTAGCTCCTTCACTTTTCAATTACATTTTTGTGAACCCTTTTGTGATATTCTTGCATTCACAAGGAATCTCATGCATTTTAGAGGAAAGACTACCAAAATTTATGTTAATTAAAGCTAATTTTTTAGAGAAATGACCATTAGAAACTAAATCAAATTAGGGCACAAAAGAGAGGGAGAAGTATCATTTCACAATATTTCATATGGTCTGAACACTAGGGGGTGCTACATGTTGATGGCTAGTGTGCCCAAGGGTGTTAGGGTCCTTGTGATATATTTTGATCTTGAAATTTATTAGGGATTTCGAGCATTATTTCCTATGTTTAGGGATCTTATGGGGTCCTTTGTTGATTGACCATTTCAAAATTAGTAAAAAATGGCCTTTAACATACAAATGGTATGCACACTAGAATGAGTGCAAAATCATAAGATGAAGTTACAAAGAAGGTAATTTTTTTATCTAACAAAAACCATGATATTTATGATCATTTTTTAGTACCGTATAGAGCATTATTACAATACTAAGACAAATTCCTTTCATCATCCTATGTATAGATTTAGAACTAGTTTCTATTAAAATGACTTAACCTTTTGGCATCTCATTTTAATTTAGATAGAGTCCTTTTACATGTAGTCAACCCACTCCTTTCCATATTTCTATCTAGTTTTAGCAAATTTTATATTTTCCCACATCTAGGCAAAGCACTCTCATTTAGCCATCCATATAGTTAGATTTCCACTCTACATAGTTAGTTCCTTGTGTCACTTTCTATAATAGTTGAAATCTCTAGTCCTAGTCTCTTTACTTTACTTCTTTTTCTTTGGAGTAACTCCTACTCAAGTAGGTTTTATTTCATAATTATCTCAAATTTTGTAGTGGATGCTACTCATTGTATGTTTTTTTATACTTTGTGGGTTTCAATGGAGTGTTAAAAATAAGAAAACTTAAAAGTGCTTCATTACTTTACATGGATATGTATCCTTTGGGTGTATGAAAAATATTTTAAAGAAATTTTTTTTTTGTAAATGTTGTTAGTGAACCATAGATTTTAATAGTTAGGGATGCTTGGTCTCTTTTGCTCAATTAGGGTCTTTCACCTAAAGGAAAGAGATAGATCCCACACATAAAATCTATGTGGTTCACTCATACTAATGTATGTATGATGGAATTATGACTAAATGAAATGATCTAAATGCAGCTAATAAATAGAATTGATTGATTATGAATGCAAAACTAATGAAATGTGAAGTGTTTGAAAATAGATTGTGTAATGCAAAAATGCCTAGAAATGGATAGTAAACTACAACAAAAATGGATAAAACTGAAAGGGTGCACCTGAGATATTGATGAAGACTAGGAATGACTTCTAGAATGTTTTTGATCCTTATTTTTAGGCCTAGTGGGACCCATTCGCCATTCTAGGTGAATCAATCCCAGTTCTATGAAATTGTTCTGAAGCCCATTTTTTACAAAAGGGTATCCAAAAATGCAGGAAACCACAATCAGGCCTGGTAGTAAGACTCATTTTCCACCCATGCAGAATGAGTCCACTTTTGAATTTTTGAAGATTCAAAGGTGGAAATAGGAGCCTTCAGTCTACACTTTCTCCTTCTCTAGGTGCTCGGTTTTGAAATAGTCAAATATGGGCCTGAAAGTGACTTTTTGTTGATATTTGTCCTTATCCAATGAAGATATGACTTGAACAAATTTGCAATGCAATATACAATGATTTTGAAGCCTCCAAGATTCCTAAATCTACAAAACACACAAGATAAGAGAGAGAAATGTTGAATGTTAGGGCATGGGGGCTTTCCTTGGTCAAACCCCTTTGTAGGTAATTAAACCAAATGAGGAGATAATATGAAGAATGAACATGAAATGAATGGATTAATACTTTTCCATCATAATTGACCTTGATTTCGTTCAACAAAAGATGAAGACTCAACCCTTGAATGTCTTTGGAAGCTATCTTGGTGACTTAAACCATAACTTACTTGACTTGAAGAAGAAGATAGATGATGAATTGAGGACAATATATGTGTGAATGAGTTAAGAGATGAATGGGGGTTGAAATGGATGGGAAAACACTTATTTATACACAATTATGCTCTAATTACATAAGGTCTTTTTGAATAAAAATCTAAAAGAAATTTTGAATTATTTTGAATTTGGATCCAAGAGGCACTCATTCGCCACCCATGGAGAATGGGTCCCACTCTAGGCTTGTAAGTGTGTTTCAAGAATTAAGTTGCATTTAATGTCATTTGTTGGGTTTGCATTAAAAAATACACTTAATTAAGTCTTACGAGTGCATAAAGAGGTCAAATAAAGCATAATAAAGGTGTAAATAATGATGACGAGCCTAGGAAAGCATAAAATATTTTTACAAGACTTTACAACACTTTGAAATAGGACTTGATAAAAAGGTGATTTTTAGATGAATTATAATGAGAAGAGTCTAGAAAAGTGTAGAAATGTGTTACAACACCTTCACAAGACATCATTAAATGCATTTGAAAGGGTGCAAGACCTGGTGTGGATGTGAAAAACACCTCACAACACCTAATCAAGGCCTCATTAAGTCCAATTTATCATCAATTATTCCCCAAATCAAGGAAGTTTCCTTTTTTATATTGTACATTTGGCCCCCACTTTATTCAGAGGATGAACTTGCTTCGAACTCACACTAAAGTAGACATTCAAGAGAAGTCCAATCCTACCAATGCAGATGACAAATGATAACAAATATCAAAGGAGGTTGCACAAGCCCCCAGGATCTAAGATCCCTAGTCAAGCTTTCATGAATGCAAAAGGACACACACAAGGTGAATGGCATGTAGTGAAACAAGATATGCTATGCAATGGAAAGGACTAGAAAGAAAAGAAAGATAAAAATGAAAAGGTGGATCAAGCTTCGATTGTTTGTCCAACTAGTTGTGGATTAGATCTAGGTTGTTTTTCTAAAAAGAAAATGTATACTAACTTTGGGGCGATGAAACTCTTGGCTATCAACTAGGTGAGAAAGACCAAAAGGTGAGAAACATACACTCATGGCTTATATGTACTCACAAACAAATAGGTGGCTATGGGGAAATTTGTGCCTCATAATGGGCTTCCTACTCAACCATACC